>JACJUY010001197.1:24293-59976 GCA_014220935.1 Platorchestia sp. MABIK | reverse complement strand
AACGCTCCCTTCTTCGTAACGTTTATTTAAACACGACGTAGGGTATCTGAATCGTAAATCATTACACAGGGCCTGTAACCTAATTTAAGAACGTGGGAATTTTTCTACTATTTTTTCAAGTCCCCTAGACTTATAAGCGAGTAATATATGCCATGAGTTTCAATTTTTCCGAAATAACAAAATACTCAGGAGTGAAAGGGTTAAGGCAACTTGAGTAATGAGCTCCAGCTGCCAAGTGAAGAATCATGTAATAAATTGAAACGTTCAATACCAAATTTTGAACAATAGACTACAAATTTTAAGCTTAGACAGCGAACTTAAAGTTGAGGCTGCAAGTTCAGAATTTAGGTTCCAAATTGAGACTTCAAGCCGAGGTTGACCCAATAGGGCAATCTTCATCAAGGGTGAGGAGCGCGGTCTCACACCTTAATTAATTAACATCATTAAAAAGGAAAATGATTTCAAAAACAATTTCTCCAGCTTTTGAGTAGCATTTGGTCACTCGAGCTTTGAAATTCCTTTTCGACCTAGAACTCTCAACAAGTTTTACGAACACCGCAAGGATGAGAAACTCTTCTAAAACCACATTAATATAAATATAATAGTAAAGGAGGAGAGTGTCACCTAAATCGTTGATTTAACTTTGGCTTAAACTCGAACTTAAATTAGCTAGTCATATCCATTTACCATGCAACTACTTTGAGATAAGCTTTTCACTGAACCGACTATGGAAACTTAAAGGCACAAATCCATCTCTCCTACACTGTTACTTATTGGTGTGCCCAGCAGCTGCCCACACACGAAAAGCAGAAATGCGCGAGTAGGAAGAACTCCGCAAAAGGCAGGCAAGATTGAGGTGCAGTTTTGAGGGCCGAGGACACGTGAGAACAAGTGGCCGGACCGGACCGCCAAGTGAGGCAGGCGGCGTAGGCGGGCGGGCACACAGCACACCCCAGGCCCATGGTGCGTCACACTCGGACCTGCAGGCATCATGGCGCCGGAAATTCTGGGTGCGATCAAGTGCGATCAGTCACTCGCACCACATGTGGGTAGTGCGCTGATGAATGCTTCGAATGGATTTCAAAAAACACTGGATAACACACAGGAGGAGAAATGGTTTCAAATAACGTTTACATAAGGTACGGGCAATTGCTACAAGGAATATCGCATACAAACACGTGTCGACAGCATAACCCAGCATTAGAGAAACTCGTGAATCCATTGTGTTTTGACCAATTGCTTTATATAATTCGAAATAAAATCATTTTGCTCATACAGCTCAGCCGGCTTAATAACTCCAAACATAAAAAACACACGCAAACTGGTAGAACGCAGAGAAATGCAAGATGAAGCACTACAATGCAAGATTCATCAGTGGCGTTGGACATAGATCGAATGTCTAGAACAGAAGCGTCAATTTTTAAATTAATGGCATACAGAAAAAATAAAACTCCGACAATATGTACGAGATCGTGGGTCGAGACATCACAGAAAAAAAAATCAATTTACACTCTGCGTACAGATCACAGTGTCTTAGCTTGAATTCCGCAGAGGAAGACTATGACATCATCCGTGGGTTGCAAGGTCACCAGGGCAGAAAATAAAATGAACTAATCACAGAAAACCGTGGGAGGAACAACAGCAGAGATGCAAATAGGATAAAACGATACGGCTCGTCCTCGACAGTATGGCTCAGATGAGAACATTTCACCCCTCAGCTAAGCGCTCAATTGAACACGAGAACACAAGCCAAGTTGCGTGCGGAGGCGTGTGTGAAGCAGCGCTTTTAGTTCACAATATCTCGGTAGCCATCGAGCCATAAAATAAGCCGCAGTCAAAGATTAATAAGACTTCATTCATTTGAGCAACTGGAGTCTACGATTAAACCCGTCGGAGAGGACGCAAGCTCTATCTTATCAGACAAATCTCACAAAATCTCCTAAAACCAGTTTAAAATTTTCCAAAGCTTGGCAATTCTGAGCAAGTAAATTGCCCCGAAATAAACACACAGTGAGTAAATTACAATCTTTCAACTCAGTCGCAGTAAAAAAATATCATAGATGAGCGAAATATCATAGATGGAGAGTTGATTAACTCGCAATGCATTGTAAAGTTTCCCACAGGTCGTAAAGAAAAATTGAAGAGTTCTGTAACGACGTACACTCGTATTTTTCCCAAAAAGGTTGATTCGCTCTTGAGAGAAACACCAAGTGCAATCGTCTTCAGAACAAGACATCCAAAACTTCAATTTGAAGGTCGATGCAACGCAGCGCACCATATCAGCACTCCTGCACAAGCTGTCGCCTAAAACAGGAGAAGAAAGAGATATTTCGGCTGCCGTGGTCACTTGGAAATACAATCAAGAGACTCAAGAATTCAACTAGGGATTTACAAAAAAAAATGAAATGAAACACATTTTCCATGTATCAATACTCCATCATGTTTATTCGTGAAAATAAAATGGGGCATTTGGTCAAAAATTTCCCTTTAAAATTTCTTTCGGATTGAAACACGAACTGAGCGGAAAGTGGTTCTAAAAATGACAATTTTGAAATAAACTATATTCACCATCAAGAAATAGAATCGTTTTTTTTTAATAGACACAGAAAGAAAAGAAGAAGTACTGTGCAGATTCGTACTCTAAATCTATCATTAAATATTGAATGTACGAAAAGGACGGTAGAGTTTGCGTTTGCCGCGGATGATTCCTCCAATAACAGCAAACAATGAACAGACGTCAACAAAACAAATATTTCATCGATAATGTGAAACAAAAATAACAAGAGCCATCAGAATTGGGCCCAAGGTCCCTTGGAAAAGATGTAAGATTGGCGGAGACAAACGCCTGAGAGGAAGAAGATAACCGCCGTATTGAGCACCACAGCACGTACATCGGTCGTAATATTATGCATGGCAGAGACCTGAGAGTCACGCGCCTTGCCTACTGCAGCAGCCCACGCAGGTCGTGACGCATGTGCAGCACAGCATGCAGCCTCACACTTACACCCTGCACGGCTCGTCACTTACACCATAGGTTTACCATGCCCAAATTATTCGCGATTTTGAACATGTTAGGTCAAAGTTGCATTGGTTCGAGTCGTTTGTACAAGCGTAAATAGATTTAAATTATTTTTTTCAAATTCGTCACAAATTTTAAAATTCCATCTTTAGCGACATGTGAGGTGTGTCCGATGTGCGACTATGAAAGAACGCCTTACATCGCTCTTAATTTCTATCATCAATAATGCTTACTTTTGTAATTCTGCTTTTAAAAAGTACAACTTTCATTCTACAAAACAAGCTTAACACAAAAGAATTATTCGGCATAGTTCTTCTACTCTCCATTGCCATGTAATTCATAAGTTTAAGAATACCGTGCTCCCCCACTAATTCGCCGGTTCAACTATCGCGGATTGACGACTTCGTGGAGTTTTTAATAAATAATATTTTACTTCAACTTCTTGGGAGGTGAGTACAGTAACATCCTAATTTTTTTCTAATCTAAAGTCTTACTGTACTGTACTACATGTAATAACTGACCTACCTATTTTATATTGTTTCGCAGTTGTTTCTGTTATCAAGAGAATAAAGGGTATGTTGTTAAACAGTACAGGGGAATTTTAAAAGTCCACATACACGCTAAATGGTTCAATAAATATGATGTCCGTACTTCGCAGAAGTCAAATTATTGCCGCCGGGCTTAGAACCTATCTAACGCGATAAACGAGGGTTCACCGTACTGCTCACTTGCCTTCGTGCCTAATTTGTCAAACATAGAGATTCCGGTGGCAATCGACTCAGTGCTGTATGTACGATCCTTAAAAGCTTCACTTTAATTATAGAACCACAATTGTAAATATTATATAACAGAAAGCATAACCTTTCGTATAACTTTAAGGCTCTAGAGCCACATGGGGTTTGCTGACTGAAAAGATTTACTGCTTAAGACACAATCTGAACGAATACGATGGTAATATGACCTGTAGAATGCATGGGAAAAATTAAAATGAGCTCTTAATTTGTATAACTCCAGTATGAACGTGTCGGGGTATTTCAATGAGAGCTGGAGCAGCGTTGCTTATAACGATGGGGGAGGACGAATCTTCCGCGTCTCAGCTGGTTCGTCATAGCTTCCGTTTACGATATATTCCAATTATAACCACATTGATATGCTCACTGTTTTTTTACGGCTTGAGGGAAACTTCTGGAATACATCTTCTCAAGTTTGGTCTTGCATTAACTCGCGTTTCTGTTACAGTAAAATTTAGTTTTACTGAATTTAGTTGACACAAGTTTGATGAAATAGCCTCAATTACAACAACAGAAACTATCGCTGCGTTTGTAATTTCTAGTCTATAAATTACGCCGCATGCATGAAATGTTAGGTCGCACTGCTATGATTCTTCGATAGCAGAATGGAAAGACGGATGGAAGTGCAGTGCTGAGGTCGCCACCCCAGCTGAGGTGGACACGAGTGACCACTCGCACGGCGCAGGGCGGCAGGAAGGCCAGCGCTCCGGTGCAGCGCCGAACTGTGGTTACATTCATGCGTTGGTGAACGATGCGTAGAGCTCACACTTGCACCTACTTATTTAGCAATTGTACATACAAATATTACAGGAACCATTAAATTCAACAACATAGGCACAAAATTCTTCACGAATTTGAAAAAGAGATTTACAATAGGATGCTCATGAATTAGTGGTATCTAATTCTTCTCAGTAGAAAATTCTAAACATAAATACTTGCAGATTTAATAAAAAATCATTTTGATGAATGTAACTGATCAAGTTAACCTAGATCTTTCCACAACATTGTCGAGATGAAGTTCGGACGCTGAATTGATTGAATTCACAGTTTAGATGCTATTCAGGTATTCAAGCAGACTAAGTTATAGCAGACAATAATTAAGTCACCCAATGACATAAGTAGGACATTTTTTGCTTAAGTTAACCTTTCGTTCACACGAGCAATGCTAGCGTCAACAGCGGCATTTGAAATGTACCTGTAAGAAGCGACGTTCTCAGCTGTACTCTTGATTAAAGTCAGTCACGGTTCATCTGTGAGAAAGTCACAAGATCTGTAAAATATTAAAATAAAACGAACTAGCTTCGAAACACCAAGTTCATTTTGCCCTCATGTAAGGCTTAATATTCGCTTTGTACATGTAAGTGTGATTGTTAACTGTACGTGCACATGAAATACATCAAAACACCAAACGTTCCGGTCATTACACACAGCAAGGACGGGTGGTGGGATGGCAGCACAACCGTGAAGTGTGAGAAGCGACGACGATGATGATGGCGCACAAGAGCGAGTCACTGCAGCGGTCGGAGATCACAAAGCAAAGGCTGTACACCAAACCACGTCCCCACACAACTGAATAGGCCTCTTCTACAATCTCGAAGCCAAAAACTCCCTGAATAAGACAGTGCGTGGGACGCGCGCCTATCTTTCGAGCGCTCAGGTACGACACACGGACCTTGATATCGAATATTAAATCATGTATCCATAGGCTTAGTCTTCGTAGGAAGCAGACTTGACAAACTAAAAACTCGTCTCGAATTGCTCAACGTAAATTTTTTCAATCTCTCAGCACACCTGGCTCACAAGCATGCATTTTTTCTCCCACAGTAAGAATAATCTGCTTTGCAAGAGTGAGTTTAAAATATTGTGTATTGAAAGCATCACTACTTATGATATACGTCAGGAACGTTCAACATATTAGCTCCTAAAAGGTGAAATTACTTGTGATAATTAGAATAAAAAGAAGAAAAATGAACCCTATGGTTATCACGCATTCGACTTTCACTACATTGCTGCCTCGACGTTTTTGCTTGTTTCTTTGCACTCTATAGTCTCGTGGCCTTCATCTCGTAACTAAGGAGCAAGTGGTTCATATGAGGTCGTTATATAACTATTGCAGGACTTACACCCTAATTGAAGTAACACCGAGTCTAATATAGATAGTCCTCTTCAAACAATGATCACAAATTAGGAAGAGGAATTAAACTTAGTTCAATAATCGAAAGAACGTGCAATCAGCGCCTGTAACAAAAACGAATCGTAAATTAAATTATCACAATAGAAATTTGATTGCAGAAGTACGGAGATACAAATTTTTAAGTTTGTACACCAGTCTACGTTCATAGAGAATAACAGTCAACTACAATGAGATGAGTACAACAATCGATCCGAAGCAGTGACTATGCATCAGAACGAGGCGAGAACGGAGACGTCTGATTTATAATTTTCTTAACGAACGTGATTTCCTAAAGAGTCAGAGCGGTCTAATTGATCACGAACCATTGGATTTTGGTCGGTGAGATTACGTGTGAAGACAAAAGGATCTCTTAAATGGGTTTCCGTTTCAGCTGCGGGAGGAGTAATGAGGGACGCTGACGAGGCACAAAACTGCTCTGGGATGTAGGTCAGGCCGTTCCCATGGCAACGGGGAAATTTCAGAACACCTGGGTTTCGGGGCGAGGAGCTAACAGTCGTTTTCGCTTACAAAATACATCTGTTAGACACGGTGGAGAAAACGCCACGAGGTTCACTATTTCAGCCTCGCTCTAAAAGTATCGAGCGCTCTAAAGCGTTCGAGTTCACACGTTGAAACAATGGGACGTGTACTGCGTTCAGGAAAAATTCAATTAGCGCAAGTCTCAGTCCGAACGATTGGAAAACAGCAATTTACGTGGCACGTAACGATCAAAAATGTGGTGCACGCAACATATGCGCTTCCTCAAGATCTACGAGCGTTAACGCTGTAAACTTAGGTTGTAACAAACACACATGAGTAAAACAAAAGAATACGAAGAAAACATGCGAATACTCTCAAGGCAAAAGCGTCGGAATTAGGAGGTAATATAAAACTATAGATGAATTTTGTACGAGGTTTCACAAATCATCTCAAGAGAAACGTGAATAGCGAAACGGCGAACAGCACATCGACAACGGATTGTGACAAGCACTTAGATGCGAGCAGGAGACAACCGCGACGTGGTTGTGTTGAGCACACGCTTATCGTCGGCTGGACGAATGTGCACACAAAGCAAACTGTAACTTAGTATGAGCGCAATTACGACCTCGATCAAGCACTGAACGAATTTTGTTTCAAATTCACACCGATTTCAAGAAGCACTTCAACTGAAAGCCTGACTTAATTTCAAATCCCTGTTACAAAGGTTGCTACGTAGTGAAATACAGCATGCGCGCACCGACTAGGGGCTCCATGAGGAGGGCTTAGTAAAATAACGTTAGAACAGATTTTTTATAATCTTAATAAAATGCTGATATTTAACTTTTATAACATCAAAGTATCCAAATTTAAAAATTAATTCATTTTCTCTGAGTCGCCTGAGCGCGTCGAGAGGCTAACAACACACGAGGAAGCCTGTGAGCGCTGCAGCGCTCTGCCCTACATTCGAGTTATGAGCACGACACATGATTCATAACCACAACCGATGAAGAGCAGTTGGTCAATTTAAAAACGACGCATGGGCAATTTTTAGCAGCCTTCGTGCGCTGCATCAACATTACCATGGAATAAATATTATGGAATTTAATTTTCCACAAAGAAAAATCATCAGTCAAAGAATAAGTAGAAAATAATACGGAATGCTAGAACACAAGTCAATCCCAAGAAGCACAAAATTTTAATGTCATCCAAAATTTTGTTCACCAAGTCCATGTCTTCTAGTATAAAATTTCGATCGCGTTTCCCTTACTAGTGACCAGTTTTCCCACCGCGCCACTTCAGCAAGAACATCGTTGAAATTAATCAAGTTGGTTTATTGATGTTATTGTCACATTAGCGAGAGCGGCGTTACCGCTCTATTGAATGTGTGAGTACCACTCATACTGCACGAATGCTTTCCGTTACTTTCTATTCTATCAGACCCAATTGAGTATTTTTTCATTTCAGCATTTATCTCAAATTCTTCCTAACTTTAAAGAACGAAAGTGAAATTTTCACACACTTCTACTCACAATTGTATCTTCGTTTTCTTTTTGTTTCAAATATTCATGGGTTTAATAAACTTGCGTTGCGCTCATTTTATTTCTGTACATAATTACCGTGGACATTAATAAAAAATAATTACAATACGAATAGTTGATACTATTACTGGAGTCAATACCTTCGTTTATATTTCCCTGTTACTCCTCATTAGATAGTTAGATTAGATATGTTAGTTTAAGCCCCCCTAACCGAAACAAAGGCGTTCCAAAGAGAGGAAGGAGGAAGGTACAATTTAGTATGGAGTCTGTTAAGGGAACGCTAAGTCAACGCAAGAAGTGCATAGAACAGTAAATTGAGAATTAAGTTTATTTAAAAAGATGAAAGTATTAGGTGCTCTGAGAAAACAGGACAGCAGTGAACCGAAAACAGATGGTCCGTCACACAACAAAAAATCTATTCTGTCACTCCTCGTGCATATTCACTTTTAATAGGTGCAAGTAGAGCACATGCAGGAGGTTAAACACGACAGTAGAGTGTAGATTGGATTAGATTATTAGTTAGTTTAAGCCTCCCTATCCGCAACAAATGAGATCCAAAGAGAGGGAGAAGGAAGGCACCATTTAGTATGGAGTTTAGGTAACGCGGAATCTATGCAGAAAGCGCATAGAAATAGAAATTTGAGAAAGTAGTTCATGAAACAAGATCAAAGTTGAAGTAGAAAGTGGTAGGTGCTGAAAAAACGGGACAGCAGTGAACCGAACCAAAAGATGGTAGATAACATAGCAAAAAACATTTTATTTCAACATAAAGAAGGCCTACCTAACTCTCAGCTCGGGCCCTCACATTTTCCCCTTCTGGGAGTGCTAATTCCATGAATACAATGGTTGTATCCCCCTGTGGGGACAGTAGAGTGGAAACACAATCAAATTAAGAAGATCAACTAACTTGATGTGGTTAGTTTTGCTCGCTATTAATTATTGACAACTACTATGGAAGAAAATATAATGTCACGTTCATTAGCCACAACAACCGTGAGAAGTTTCAAAATCTAGCGCAGCCATGATATTTGAAGTTAATAATATTGCTTTCCCGTAACGCTAAAGTGACGTCACTATTTGGCGCCATATTATCGTCTTAAGATCCCACTTGCTAGCACCAGCAAAGCACAAATAAGAACTTTAACGGTAATCCCAATCGCATTAGGTATAAATCGAGGCGGGTAAGCAGTTCTCGGCATATCTAAACTTGGCAAGCAAGAAACTTCATGTATATTCCACCCGGCAACAAGGCCCGCCACACCCAACTGACTTCAATAATATCCTTTCCTAGACGCTGCTCGGTCTCTCCATGTTTTAATTTTACTGCGATCGCAGCAAGATGGTGGCACACACGCGACTTGACGAGACTTGTCGCCGGTTGGAAGGGAGACGCGCCATGTAAGTGTCAGGTTCCCAAATTGGCGTTCCAAATAAAGGCAATGAAACGCACATTGCATTATGGGAGCTGGAGAGACTGATGCCTTGAACCCCGGCAGTTCAACACCGCGCAGATTTGAGCAGCAAGGGTTCGCAGCATGAGATGCATGGAACCTTGCAAGAAGGAAAAGTGTTTTTAGATTAATATTTTATGAATTACATTGAAAAAGTCAGTTCATGCCTCCCTAACCACAATAAAGGTATTCCAAAGAGAGGAAGGACGAAAGAACCATTTAGTGTGGAGTTGAGGCAACAAGGAATCTAAGCACAAAGTGTGTTCCCACACAAGATCAAGAGCGCATAGAAACGGCAAGTTAAAAGTTTATAAAAGAAGAGAAAAGTTTAAGAAGAAAGTAGTAAGTGCAGAAAAACAGGATAGCAATCAACCGAAAAAAGATGGTTCGGAACAAAATAAGAAATCTGTTCTGTTTTAACAACCGGAATGTCTACCTAACCTTTTGACTGGGGACCCCACATTTCCTCTTGGGAGCGCTAATTCGCAAATATACGATAATTGCATCTCTACTAATGTAAAGAATGAGCGTTCGAGACAACTTCACTAGCTGTTGTGCTAAAATAAAATACGGTTGAGACAAAAATCTTTTACAGGCACAAAGCTGGTGAAAAATTATTTACGCATTGTAAGGAACGTTTAGGACAGACCGAAACAAAACAGCCGTCTCGACAAACCCAAAATCATGAGATAATAAAAAAAACTGATAGAAGAGCGACCCTGGATGCAGGCAGACACGAGAGCTCAGGCGTATACCAGTGGCACGTATGTAAGCGACGAAAAGTTTCCTTCGCATCAAGACTCTCAAATCTCCTACGTAAACAAAAGAGCTAGGTGCGGCGTACCCTCTTTACACTAGTAGTTGACAACGTGTGAACAGCACTCACTGGCTGACGAGTGCGTGTGACAGCATGGGACGTGAGTTTACACAAATATGTCACACATTTAGTTGCTTATGATTACGAGTTAATTGACTTAATTCACGTCTATAATACTGACCAACATTATTTAAAAATCAACCACTGCCTCTGCAGGAAGAAATGGTGTATATTACTGCGCGTAAATCCACTACCTTTACAGCAAATGAAGAAATGGGGCATCTCACTGCATGCGCTAAATCGTACAGGGGATAAGCTATCGGGAAAAGAAAGCAAGCAAGAGTCAAAGAGCATGAACTACGTACACCGACGCCACTGCAAATAGAGATTATCTCAATGTAAGAAACTCGAGAGAACTAAAAAGGGAATTAATTAATTGTGATCATTAAGATTTAAGAAAACTAATTTTCAAGTTTTACTTTCTCGAGAAATAAATAACAAATGAACGCAACATTTCAATACGCTCGTTGTTTTTTAAACTTTTATCCGATACTGTGCTTTGCAAACATGGCCCAGCGAATGACCTACCCACATCTTCCATGACTCATGTCAGGGTAATGTTCAGATATGGACAAAGAATTTGTGTCAACCCTATAAAACAATATACTCGCCAATACAAAGTGAAGGCACTTGTACCGGCTAAAAAAAAATTATCAAAATCAGTTATTCAGGATGCATCGGAATCTGCAGGTGCGAAGCCGAGGTAGCCAGGCACTCATGGCTTGCAGGATGAGTCAACGAGTGAACAGCTGCACGCACCGTCTGCCTTGACACAGACCTTCGCTTCCATCCAAGTTGTATACAGAATTTCCAATTGCTTCACGAAGTGAATAAAAGTGGAAGGCAGCTGTGCGTCTGAGGCATAAGATGCACAGATGTCAGTTTGAAATACATCACGTCGAGTACGAACAATAGGTTGATGAAAATAGTCGGTAAAGTATAAACGGAGGTAAGCAACGTTGATTATCAAATTTGATGTTATACACCTCGTAGAGAGATTTCATTTCCAATTTTAACACAAAAACAAAAAAGCACCACAATCTGAAACAGCTTTTACTAGGAACATCCAGCAAGGGCCCACGCTGCGTTACGCCTTCAGGCCGCCGGTCACGACCTGCAGCGGAGTCCGACAAACAATTTCAGCTTGGTTCACATGACAGACAGCCACTACGATAGTCGCGTTGCACCGGACACGAGGCCGAGCTTCACGCGAGTTTGCACCGATAAGCATCACAGGAAGCTAAGGAAATGAGCTCTCCACACAAAGTCCTCTCCAATAATGTTGCACGCGGGGAACACAGCGCAACTATCATAATCGGAAACGAGCTCATCAGCTGAACCAGCATACAGGCGATTTCCCCACTGAGTTGCATGGATTTTTTTTATCGAAAGATTAGATTAGATTATTAGTTAGTTTAAGCCTCCCTATCCGCAACAAAGGCGATCCAAAGAGAGGAAGGAAGAAGGCACCATTTGGTATGGAGTTTAGGGAACGCGGAATCCATGCAGAAAGGGCATAGAAACAGTAAGATAAGAAAGAAGTTCATGAAACAAGATCAAAGTTGAAGAAGAAANTACCTAACCTTTAGCTCGGGCCCTCACATTGCCCCCCTGGGAGCGCTAATTCCCATAGATACAATAATTATATCCCCCTGAGGGGTTTTTTTATCGAAAACAATTCAACCTATTTTGCGATTAGAATACGAACGGTCGAATAAACCTGGTCAAGTCTAGGAAATATTTTTCTTATAAAGATAAATTTGTAATAAAATAATTTTCCGAGCTTTTATCTTTTGAACAGCTACGAAAACTTGGAAACATTTTCATTTCCAACCAAAAAAGTACATTGGACAATGCACTTGAACATTCAACGCTGGATTGAGAACATTTCATACAAAAAGTAATTTTAAACCGTTGTTTTCCAAGCTATGGTGATATTCATGCTGTAAAATGTACGACCTGCACACCACCACGGCTTGAGCAGTTTTGTGGAACTGTCAACACATGAGCGCCTCCTGGCCTACAGGACACCTATAGTGGTCGAGTAACCACGGGTGTTGCCGCAGAACAGAATTTGGCAACAGGAACGAGCCGTAGTCCATTCTCGAGTTGCTACCCAAGTCTCACGCAGCCAGACACCAAATACGCCCAGTACCAGGGCAAGAGGAAAGGAAAATTAATAGCCACAGTGGTGTTCTGTAATGACGTCACACAGAGTGGAAGCTGAATTTTCGCGAGCGCACAGGTCAACCTAAAGGTGCATCACAAGCGCCCAGCTGTCGGGGCGTTCCGACAGCCATTCTGGTTAAGGACACTCTCGGCAAGCGCTGCAACTAGTAAGCTGATCTTTTTTATACAGTTCACTCTGCTTTCGAAACATGGGTCTCCTTCTCTAAAAATAATGCGTCACAAAACGACGAGCATAGCATTATTTGCATGACTTCATGGCTAATCAACTAATTTTAAGTAATGGAGAATCAATTAATTTTAAATAATGGAGAATCAATTAATTTTAAGTAATGGAGAATCAACTAATTTCAAGTAATGACCATTTCACCTACCTCCAAAAAATGAAATACAAATTTCTTTCACTAAAGATTTGCTCAACCGACCGTAACTACAATTTCCAACTGAGGAACAAATTTCAAAAAAGCATAACCAACAATTTGCGCCAACAAACCTACCCTTAATGAAATGCAGCGGAACATAAAAAAGTCTAAGTTTGATTACAATCACAACGAGACTTCAAAAATGAAGCTAAAGAAGCAAAATAAATGCGTTTTGTATTCGATGTGCAGAAAAATTCAATACACTGACACAAGCACAATTAAACTCGTGCATGCGAAGAGAAAGCAGCGGTTTTCAAGGTAAAATCATGCAAGCAAAAAGTCCAGAAGGAAATGACTGCAGTCAGCGGAAGAGCAGGTTAACACCAGAATAAAAAGGACATAGGGAAACACGGACGTTCACAAAGCCTTCAAATTACGCAAAAATGCGCCGACGAACACGCAGATTGATCAGTCATAGAAAATGAGAAGTAGGTAGGTGTCACTGCCACAGAGATTTTTTACTTTACGACTATTATGTTATTGCTATCTTCAATAGAAAGAGAAATTAAGCAGACCACAAGTAAAGCACAATCAATCGTCTAGAAGGAACAAGGAAGGGGCAGCAGATCCTTGACACGAGGGCGGTGACGCGGAGCGAGTCATGGTGGCTGACGGCAGCACAGAGGATCTCGGCTGTGAGATCTGCGTGACAAGGCGAGCGAACACAAGCAGAGCTTTGTGCCCGAATGCCTGCATTGTTTCACTGGTAAACGCTTCGACTGCAGACCAGATTTGATAAGATGTTAGTTTAAGCCTCCCTAACCGCAACAAAGGCGTTCCAAACAGAGGAAGGAGGAAGACACTATTTAGTATGGAGATAAGGGAACGCGAAATCTATGCACAGGGTGCATAGAAACCAAAAGTTGAGAAAGAAGCTCACTGTAGAAAAACTGATATTTTATCTGAGGTTTAATAACAGCTAGAATTCTATTAAGGGAGCTATGATAGCAAAGTTGTGCCTGCCGATCACTAGTTTGCTCGTTCATTCGGCTCTACGTGTACACAAAATTCAAGGGTCGCAGTAAAGTTAGCTCTTTACAACTAAAATTCAACAGTAAGCTTCTTTACTAGACGAGAGAGCGACAAGAGAGGACAGAATGAGATGGGAACAAACGAACAGAATCCAGCACGTTTTCATAAGATACGTTGGTCTCACACGGGAGAAACGTGAAGAACAGCTTGGAGGTCCAACATTCAAACTCATCCTAGACTCTCTCCTTACAACCCAGTCAGCTTGTGTCTTCTGCGTAGCTGTGGGCAAGCCTGGAGAGCGCTAGTTCTCTAAGTAATTCAAACGAGAACTGGTAATGCCATCACACCTCTTGTAATCCATGCACATCCATCGAGAAGCTGCCAGTCTCCAAGACATGCTAAAGACCGTTCCTTTTCGCAGCAACCAACTTGGAGATGAAAAATAAGGTGTCTTAGGTATTACGAAAACAGACGAAGCAAGCTAAATAACACATGAATGAGCCATATATGAACCGAAGAACCTTTCCTGAGCGGTCGACATAAAAATGTACATTTTTACACTTTGGAAGATTAACATATTTAAAAACAGAACCAAAATAATATCAAGATGTCAGAATGAAAAGCGAATGATCGAACATGAAATGAAAATTATGTCGAAATTGTTCAAAACGCTGTAGAAATGAACATGTAGTTAAAACCGTGGATTAATCAATTTCTCCGTTAGTAAATGCCAAAGAATATTGCGCGGAGAGCATCACCCAGAAAATTAGAAAACCGAATGACTGATTTCATTGAGCCTTCACGGTTTAGAGCAGGATTGCGACCGCAATCAAGGAAAAAAAGAAGGCCGCACTGACGTCAGTGAGGCCGAACCAGCGAGTGACACTAGCGCTGTGTCCCCCAAAGAGGACCAACTCGTCTCCCCTTCACACGTCCCACTAAAAACCTGTGTAGCTGAAGCACCTTAAGTTTCATTAAGATTGCGTTCCCTAGGAGAGCTAGAGCCGCCTGACTTGAATGTAGCGACTACCGTCCTTCGCATTTACTCACTTGATATCCAGACGTAATTGTGATGTGGGTGCGGTAACTTCTTGCTTAATTTATGCCAGAAGTTGGGCGCGAGGAACGAACGTTTAATAAAAATACGACAGTTAATATGAGTTTTACTCTAGGAGCTGCTCATTTAACATTCACTTCATAACCATTTAATAAGAGAACATGAAACACGAGGTCTCCCAGTCCAATATGAAAAAAGTAAACATTCTTCCACATTTGCAGACGCTGAAAAACTGCTAGCAGAATTAAAGACACAGAATATTAAGCCACAAATGGGGAGCAGGAGCAATTAAGTCAGGATTATAAAACTGCCATCACGAGCGCAACAGCACTCCGTCAGCGAGGACAATCCACGACTGGGAAGGTGAGAAAGGGGGATCCTAATCTTTTCGCCGCATGAAGGAATACTAATGAAACGTCAAAATTATCGTCGTGATACTCCTTTCCTGAGCACCAGCGGCACGCAAATTTTTGCATGGATTTAATACTAGCAGTTGATTAGCGAAGCAGCACGTTTATAACTGCTAGACCAATTCTGTACAATCGTACCGTCAAACAGAAACAAACATTTTTGGACACTCGCCCACCAAACATTTAGAAAAATTTTCAAGCTCCACGTGAACAACCACTGAAACCCATTGATGATGCAATCAAAATGGCGCACTGAGCGTTTCTGTGAAATCACGACACTCCTTTATGCAAATGAAAAATTATTGACAGCTACTAAAATATACTCATCACTCACCGATACACGAACTTTGTTTTGTGAAGGGTAAAAAACTGTATGAGTTGTTGAGAATAGCTAAGTCTAATTTGGGCAATGTACAAGTTGACGCCATGAGAGCTCAAGAGAAACGGAGGCAGCATGTGGGGAGGTCGGTGCGGGAGCGGTGGCTGGAGGCAGTTGCTGTCGCAGTAAATCTGGGGTGCCGAAATAAAGTGAAGGAATCGGCCTGAGCACGCGGCGTGCACCAAGCGTGGCAGCTTGGCGTAAATTTACAGCGTTAGTCATATAATAAAACTCAGCGAGTTGTTTACAAATTACAGCAGCGAGGGCGTCAGTCAAGTGCGGGACCGCGGACCCGAGGAGGCACCGTAGCAGAGGCGCACAGCCAAATTTCGACTCCAGCGGCTACTTCCACGTTGTTATGAGAATTTCTCAGTGTATGAAAATCTTTTTCTACGCAAATGATAAAATGCTATAATTTCTATAGAATTCGAAAATCATGTATCATAGCTCGCTGTGTGATACACGAATGGGACGGTTTCGCAGTGTTCATGTAACTAGTACAAGCCTTCCTAACCACAATAAAAATGTTCCCAAGAGAGGAAGGAAACAGACATCGTTCAGTACGGAATTAAGAGAAAGAGGAATCTGTGCACAGGTGTGTCCCACACTCTGCACACATAAACAGCAGGATTAAAAAAAGTTTAAAAACGTGAAAAAAGTTACAGACGAAAATTATAGGAGAGTAAAATAGACCTCAGTAAAAAAGATTAGATTAGATGTTAGTTTAAGCCTCTTTAACCGCTGAAAAAAACGTTCCCAAGAGAGGAAGGAGGAAGGCACCATTTAATATGGAGAAGGGAACGCGGAATCTAAGCAGAAGGAACATAGAAACAGCAAGTTGAGAAAGAAGTTTATGTAAGAAAAAAGTTGAAGAAGAAAGTAGTGGGTGCTGAGAAACAGGATGGCACTGAACCAAAAAAGGTGGTCTTTAACATAACAAAAAAACATTTTACTTCAACAAAAAGAAGGCCTACCTAGCTCTCAGCTCGGGCCCTCACACATTTTCCAAAGGTAATGCTACTGTAATGTCCACTGATACAATAGTTGTATACCCCTGAGGAGCAACAGTGAAGAAAAGATATGGTCCGTAACAAAAGGAAAAACCCATCAAATTTCAACAAACGCTCTGCCTAACCTTTAACTCGGGACATCACATTTTCGCCCAGGGCGCGCTAATTTTCATAGATACAATAGTTGCACCACCCCAAGGAGCGATTTGCCATTGCGGTTCATTAATATACAAAGTTGACCGTCATGTGCGAAGAGCAGGCTGAGTAATTCGTTAATCTCAAGACCTGTAGGAGAGGTAAAGTACGAATATGGCTCAGTCATTGTCAAAGTGTACGGAAGCGTCCAAAAAACAACCCAAAAACTACTTGTAAGCCTAAATTTCACCCAGAATTTGCAGTTTCATAAAATAACAGAAAACTACGACTAATTCTGTAAATTACCAATTTTATAACCAAACACATTCGAGTATTCGCTGATTTTTACTGACAAGTACGACTTCATTTCCACATATTAAATTTAAATTCGAACATGACTAAAGTTTTCAAGAGATCATAAACTGAAGCCCGAGAAAACACTGGAGCGGCAAATGTAGTGCGTATCTAATCCATGAACAATATTCTCTTCATAAGGACAGGTTCTATAAATTGTTACTTACCGTATTAGTTGAAATCACGCTAAATGTTGGGAAAATTGAACGCTTCGGTCGAACAGGTGAACTTTAACATTTAGCTCGAAAAAAAGCTCGAAAAAAAAAAGAGCTTTCAAAGTAGTGTGCGATACATTTAAAATGAACACAAAAGGCTGACAGAACATGAATAAATAATGAACTGAGCATTAAGAAATAGCCAGCCTATTTGAAATCAAATTAAAAGAACACAACGCACACTGTGTTAAGGAATTTAATAGGTGAGCGCCAGCGCGCTTAATGCTAGCAGTAAGCCAAATACAATGCGCTCTTATCTCACTTTAAATACCAACTCCCAAGACGATATCGTTATCATTCACCAACATTGTGCGTACGCTGAGAATTTGTACACGAGGCCTCGGCCACATTCTACAAAATTCATATGGAAGACTTAACTCGAGTCCTTCCATGCTCCTTGACGTTGTTTTAAAAATTAAATTAGCAATCGCCTTGTTTGTTTGAATGATTAAACGGTTTTCGATTTCGTGCCTACTAAATAAATTTTCTTCTCAGTATCAAAGTTTCATCATATTTCAAAAGATAAAGCACCTTCTGCATGAAACGCCGTAGACCTTTCAACGTTGTTATCTGTTAGCTGTCGCTCATGATAGCATATAAACGCAAAACGTAACTCATCTGAGTAAGAATTTTAAATTTAAAAGATAGGGATTGCCGAAATCACTGATCATGTACTCTTACGAAATAAGCAAGAACTATAGCTTGAAGTTTCATACGGCTATTTATACTTAACTTAAGTTGCCAGTCAACAACGGTGGAAAAATACCACCGTCGAACATAGCCAAATTAAATAAATCCGATTTCCCCGATCGATCCGTTCATTTTTGTTGCATATGTCATTTTAAACATCTCTTCAATTAGTGAAGAATTTACAGCGTACGGTTCTTCCCTAGCTAAACTGACCCTACGTAGTAAAGACATGCGGAGAGTAAAATTTGAACAAGCGTGCAGAAGACCTGCCCAATATTCCTACAGGAACAGTGTCGTGACGTAACACAACAGCTCCACATGCACGGAACACCATTAATGAAGTGCATATCTCGTTCGGTGTTCTAAGACGCCACTTGACGGACTGATTCCTGCCTTCGATAAAGACGGCCTGTGCTCCGTGGTGAGTCACAACAGAATACTGTGACGAGAAAATGAGAAGAATGCTAAAGTAACTGCAATAGGCATGATATTCTGTTAAGAAAAATTACCCCAGTCATTGAAGGGAAGGTTTACTTTCAAGCCTACGATAATGTAAGGGACACAACTGAAGGTTCATCACCAGAAGAAACAACACAAATGTCCTCCTGAAAAGAATGAATTCCAGCGGGCTGGCCGAGGGACATGTTTGAGGGGAACGTACAAGCCAGTATTATCTTGGCAACAAGGGAACGCCTGGCCATTGCTCAGACACACCCTCATTAGCATCATTTAAAGGCAATGCAAGACAAGGAATACTGTGGCGTTATGGCGCCTCATCGCTGCTGCACCACAACACCAAAATCAATGACAACCGCGCATCGACAACACAAGCACAGCGCGTCGACCGACCACGACCTCACGCCACCACTGCCACACCAACACTGGCGTGTTGTGGTCCGGCCTTAATACTGAAACTCCGATATTTTCACAATCCCTAGGAATCCAGATTAAAATTCTTGATATTCCAGCAGACACAATAAAAACGATTGAAATCTTTCATTTTAAGAAACTTAAATATCTCAGTTGAGGTCGCTTCAATTAAATAACAGAATCGTTATGTCAATTAACCATTTTACAAATTAACGCAAAGTTAAAGAAAAATGAAAATAAAAACAACTACTAAGAAAAGTCCAGCTGCTCATCAGTAATAATTCACGCCAAAAATCTTCACAATTGGTATATGAAAGAGAAATGTCTCACAAGAAAGGAATAAGAAACACACAACCGGCGGCTGCCGCCGTCGCGCCAGCAGCCGCACAGAGGCGGAGGTTGAGAGCAGCTGGCAACACTCCAGTCAGCGCTGGAGGCCGCGGTCCGGCGCCCACTTGCGCACAGCTTAGGTGTCTGCGGTGTCAGAACGTGCCACAACACACACCATACAAGATAATACTACACATACCAGCCAATAATTGTGACAGCTAGAGAGTTACAGTGCACAGACAGACGAATGCTAGCGAGGATTGAGTGGAAAATGAGAGCATAGTTAATGAAACGTGGGTTGCGTTCTCCGCGGACTTAACTAAACGCTAAAATTTTATCTCAAACGCGTAGATTTATGTAATGAACCGACGGGTTCGTTGTGTTGCAGAGCTAAATAAGACTGATGCCAGGTCTTCCTTTGAAAAAATCAAACAAATGATAATTTTAAAATATTAATTTATAGTAATATAGATAGAGTTTTGGTAAAATGGGGTGTTTTAATAACAATATGGCACTGAGAAAAACTTTTGTCGCTAAAACGACTCACTTTCGTGTGTCAACTTGTCTCGAAACCGTCACACAAACTCGTATCATCAATACACTCTTACAACATTAAAAAGGTGTCAACATGTGCCAACCATGATATACTCAGCGAAGTCAGTACCATTTCATTCAAATGTTAACTGCTTCAGTCTAACCTGTGTACATACGAACTGACTGACGTCAAAAAATTTGAAGAAAAAAATAACAGAAATTTAAGGTTTCTACAGAGAATCAAATTTCCTTCCCAAATCCCACAAACTGCCCATTTTTCTCCATATGAAACGTGAATATGTGATTTAACTTTCCCGATCGCCTGAGCATGTGGTCAGAGGTCACACATCCTGATGTACCCAAGACTTCTCTGAATAACAGGTTGAATCAAACAAGGGCATCAAACAAGGGTCATACAAAAAATCAACAAAAGTCAGTAATAGCAATGAACAGCGGAAAAAAAACTAGCTAGCGCCGGACGAATGGAATTGCAACGATTTTTATACTCATGCAGGAAGAATTTTTGAACAATAAACTGAAAGAATATCTTTGAGGGAAGAAACTAAGATTATAGATGGAGAAGTTCAGGACGGCGAGACGAGGCTGGCCTTATCGGCTTAGAGATAAGGACGCTTTGGTGCCCAGTATCGCTGTCGATATCGAACTACTGCTGCCAATAAGGGCGATAGGCAGCAAAGCTATCATATAATGCTAGAAGACGCAGAACGATAGCGCCTAATGCTTACCATACATTTTGTTTAATTCGTCACAAAACACATTGAAATTCTATTTAACGGTTGGTTTAGATTAAAAAGGATAAAACGTACATAGCTACTACGAAGAATTTCAATATCACCGAGTTCCGCTAACAGACTTACAAATAAAACATTTTGTATACATATTACCAAATATTCTGATAAATATTGAAGTTTAGCCTTTTGCATAATCTCATAATAAATAAAAAAGCAAGGACAGTAACTCTCAAATTAGCCATTATTTTTAATCAAACAAGAGAATTAAAATCGAACGNAATTCTCTTGTTTGATTAAAAATAATGGCTAATTTGAGAGTTACTGTCCTTGCTTTTTTATTTATTAAGAAAGAAGTTGATATAACAAGAAAAATTTTGAAGAAGAAAGTAGTAGGTGCTAAAAATAGGACAGAAATGAACCGAAAAATGATGGTCCGTAACAAAACAAAAAACCTTTTCAATTTCAACAAAAAGAAGGCCGGCCTAACAATTAGCTAGGTACCTCACATAATCCCCCTGGGAGAGTTAATTCCCACAGATACAATAGTTGTATCCCCCCGCAGGGAACAAGATAAAAGTTGAAGAAGAAAGAAGTACTTAAAAACAGGAATTTACAGGACCTACTACTTTTACGGGAAAATATCAAGGGATTTACCTTACCCAACAGGGATTTTTTCTCAGCATATCTCGACGATTTTCAAAAATTCCCGTTGACCGCACGTTTCATTATGAGGAAAAATCAACAGAGCCGAAATCATTCTCGCCGACAACGAATTAACAAGCCTACATCACTAGATATTTTTAAAAAATATAACTTTGTTGAACGAACATAAGACATGCAATAAAACCATCAGGACATCAACACACAGATTCAAAGGGCTATAAATAACCAACAGAAAATCCGCAGTGCGCTATTCAGTACAAGCATTTTTTCCCCACAAAAAGGTATGAAAAATTTTCCACCATAGCTTAGAGTACGATGTTGCAGGTGTAATGCAGAGAACATTGCAGGTGTAATACAAAGAACATCATCACTTGAATTACTCTCTTACCGCAAAACATTTTGATATTATTAATTCCAACAGTATTTGATTATCATAGAACAACACAAATTTGCCAACCGATTGTACTGCCAAAAAATTGAAAGTATTTCAGAAATATGAGACTACAATCTCAAAAAAATTACTGTTCATCTTCAACAACAGAGAATCCCAGGGATTTCCAACTTTTGTGTCGAAGGAATTAGCGCTCCAAGAGAGAAGAGGAGAAGTCCAGAGCTAAGAGTTACCATGGCCTTCTATTGAAATAGGCGTTTTGTTGTTTTACAAACCATCTGTTTTAAGTTCTGTCCTATTTTTCGTATCTATTTATTCTTTTTTTAACTATCAACTTGTTTCGTAAACTTCTTTCAGTCCTGCTGTTTTTGTCTGCAGGATGCGAGGACACACCTTGAGCAGAAATTCCCTGTTTCCCCAATCATATACTAAATGGTGCCTGCTTCCTTCTCTTGAGAACCTATTTGCTTTAGTTAGGGAAGCTCAACTTAGCTTATCTAATCTAATCCTATGATAGAGGGGCAGAAATAAATACATAGTCACTAAAAATAACTAAAATCATAGTTGCTCTTATGGAAAATATTATCTCATCTTCAGAGGACGATAGGTGAAAGCACTGAGATATTGAATGGCAGCAGGGCACTAGTTAAAAAGTACTATTAAAGCTAATTAAAAGCACCGCAATACGCCCAGAGTTATGTTCGAAGTGACGACCTACACTTAAACATGAACGAACATACCGCTTTAATTGATTTCCAACAAATAATCAGACCCATGGAATAAGAACAAAAGAACAACACTCATTTTTAATTCCAACGACGCAAGTGCACTTTACGAAGTATAAGCCACAAGATTTGCACACAACTTAAATAATAGACGAGGCCAGATTAACCAATGTATAAGGCACGCATTGCATGTATAAATTTGTTCCATTTCATAAAGTTGAAGGCGGCACATTCAGGTAAGGGTATTGTGCACTATGAACTTAAACCTCAGCCTGAATTGGTAGATGGAATCCTCCTAAGCTATAAAAAATGGTGTAATGCATAACATTGAGTACAACCGTGAAGTAATGAACTATCACAGCAATATGGCCCAAAGCTCACTAAACTGAGTAAGAGTAAAAAAGCTGCAATGAACAGCAATTAAAAGCGCGAAGCTAAAATACAAGTACAGCATGAGTTATGAAATATTCACCGCTTTAAAAAACCGGCATTTATCCAGTTTTTATTTGAAAACTTTTGAAAAACCTGGCAGAGATGCGGAGGTATTTAGAGAAGAAACTTTAATAGAAGGTTGAAGTGACCAGAGAATGAAGACAACGAGTCTCACGCGTTTCTAATGAATCGACACCGCTAAAGCCCCACTCGATCACCACGGCACGAGCCTAAACAGCCGCACGAAGGCCAAAAAGAAAATGAACTAGCTAGAGCATCCAGTTTACGAACAACTAAATCTGGTTTATTGCAAACAAGAAAAGACTTTGCCATGAGCAACAACGCAAAAAATTTAAGTTATATCTTAATCCATAAGGTTTTCCTAAGACAATGATTATCATGCCATCATTGAGACGGAATTGTATGAAAGTACAATTCTGTGAAACTCTTTCTTTTCGATCTACATCTGCGGAGTTGCGTACACTTCCAACTTTAATGGCACCATCGTTACGCTTACGTGTTCGAAATCTTTAAATTTGACCTAGTAATCACGTCGACCAGTGAAATTGTTCTTGCATCTTTTTGTTCTATAATAATTATAATCATTATTTCGCTTTCAATTTCTAAGTTGTCTATATAAATGAAAATTTTAGGGTTAATTTTTCGATTATTACGTCCTAAACAGTTTTGGTTAAATAACTAAGTACAATGTTTAAAACTGGTTGCTTCGTTGCGTGACGCTCACACATTTGCCTAATTATAAATCTCTTTAAGTTATAAAAAGGGGATGCCTGGTCAGATCTCCGAATTCAATCTTGACAATCATTTTTGTTTTGGAGAGAAAATAGCAAAATATATGACAAATTGATCGCTAAAATCGCTAAGAATTAATAAACACACGTCTTTGCCCGAGTACAGGTTAATTTCTGTCCCACTTTAATTTCAATCAAAACGTCAATGTCGTGTTCTGTTACTTCTTTGTTAGGGAACCGAGGGCGTCGTAGAAGGGGATTTTTGCTACAGTCACAAGCGTTGAGGCGTCGGACTGTTTTTCGATCTCCGATTTACCCCGCCTCTAAACCGCGGTTTGTTAATTGCTCCAAGATTTAAAAAGGAAGTAATTATGTCGATCAAGCCTAACGGAGATACGTGTGACACAAATACCATCGTCAATTTGAAGATTCTACTTGATGGTGTCCACACCAGCCTCGCGGTATATGATTGAACGCCCAATCCGAGCGGAGACCGCATCACGTTCTGCAACAACGACCAGCTGTCTCCAGGAGAATTACTCAAAATTAATCAAGTAACTCATCCTTTTCATCTTTATCCTCTGGAGCCTCTATCATGTCATCGACAAATTGCTTTCTAGCATACATCAGTTATGTGTCAGAGTGTTTCATTTCCAGCCTGACAAGTAGGGAAAGAATGGCATCTTCTCTAACCATCGTTTCAGAACGCTCCCTAAAAATTCAAATTTGCCTAAAATACCTCACTGAAAATACCTCACGCTAAACTTCGCGTTTCTTATCTCTGAAGATCCTTTTCAATAAAATGAGAAAGATCATAATTTCATCATAATTTTCACTGAAACTATTATCAAGAAATTATATGACATCGTGCTTCAGGGTGACGGGATGGATTTAAGAAATTTAAAGTAATTATAGATCTAAATTAAATAATATCGAAAATTTATCTCACTGTCGTTGTTCATGAGTGCTGGCAGCTTAATTAAAAACATTTTCCAACACAAAGTTACGGTCCTCCTCATAAAAGGAATGAACACAAAAGAAATATTTACCAATAAAAAATGGGAACAGGATTAAAATTTGAGGATGAATCACTCTCAGTAAATACGACCCACAAATGCAAGACTTGCGTATTTTGACTTTTTTGAGATAAACCCAGTCTAAGACAAGGAAAGTAGCAATGAAACCGCCCTTACAAGTGGGCGCTCGATGTGAATTCATCACAAACGTAACGTATGTCATGTTATAAAATATAACAATGAATAACACTCCCTCCGCTCGAAAATATTTGCTGTACAAAGAGAAAACTTTTCGGGTTTTAATGTCTTCTAATCGTGCACTGCGCGTTGAACACAAATAACATCCTTTAATAAAGAATAGGATAAAAGTTAATTTAATTTAATCTTTTCCCTTTTTCCGATAATATTTAAAAATTGTTAAATTACCCGCAGGAAATGGCGAATAAAGATGACAATAATAAAATGTGCACATATAACCGACGGACAAAAGATTGGACAGATTCTGAGAGAAGAGCAGAATTGCAGGCACTTCTTGAGAGATCTTCAGCCCCTCGACTATTTCAATTCAATCTAAACCCTTCAACATCAAAAAGTACCACGTTACGTTGCTGAATTGATTGAAGCAGTGACAGGTTTGAGTAATTACAGAGATGAAGATCAATGGAATAGATCATTTTAGCTGACGGTGGCAACAATAACAGGCTTCAACATCTGTCGCTGGTCCAACTAGAAAGAAAATGAATCTTTCCAAATTCAATCCAGATCTCCGAGAAATTGAAGAATAAATTATTAAGTATTGAGTGAATATAGTGGCAAATATATTTCTTCTGCAGATACATTATCAATTTCATGTATTTTATTGCAATGTAGAGATTGTCTTTTAATATTTATCTTATTAAAAACATTATTTATACATCAATTTTATGAATGGAATTACAAAATAAAGTTCATCTTTTTATTACAACCAGTAGTTTTGCAAGCATCCTTTCTAAAAAGGTTTAAAATCATTTTGGAGGAAATATTTCCGGCTAACTTCAACATTGAGATTAGATTATTAGTTAGTTTAAGCCTCCCTATCCTCAACAAATGAGATCCAAAGAGAGGAAGGAAGAAGGCACCATTTAGTATGGAGTTAAGGGAACGTGGAATCTATGCAGAAAGGGCATAGAAACAGTAAGATGAGAAAGAAGTTCATGAAACATGATCAAAGTTGAAGAAGAAAGTAGTAGGTGTTGAAAAAACAGGACAGCAGTGAACCGAGAAAAAGTTGGTCCGTAACAAAACAAAAACCTATGTTATTTTAACAAAAATGAAGCCTACCTAACTTTCAGCTCGGGCCCTCACATTGTCCTCCTGGGAGCGCTAATTCCCATAGATGCAATAGTTGCATCCCCCTGAGGGGTTCAACGAGATGGACCAACTATTTTCGTAGGGAGTATAAAATAACATGATATAATGTACTGTAACATAATAAATCAAAATATAGCATAATATAAGACAACATAAATCAACACACCAACAAGTAAAAAATAACTGCCAAACAGGTTTCAAATTAAACTCTATAAGTTAAGTAGACCAAATAGGGCTTCAGTAAATAGTTTATCTACAAAACGGTCCCCCACTGTGTACCCGACGTCGCGATTATCTTGATCAAGCGCTATGGTCTGACTGGCAGGCTTTGCAAGACCTGGAGAAGAACTAGGAGATGTAGCTGCAAACTCTTCGACGGAACGTTCTATTTCCGGGTACAGTTTCAACTAGACCTTGAATTGTCTTATATGTAATTAGACAGCGGAAACTCTGATGACCGGTAAGGAAACGCTGATCAACAAACGGAAATTCTGACGTTCGGTACGACGGTAATGAAACTTCGAGGTTCGATAAGGAAATTCTGATGAACTATGCACCTGGTGATAACGTCGCGAGAAGGTTGGAAGAGTCCTGAATGTTGCAGACGACATCCGACGGAGAGCATCAGGGTTTTCACGACTACTATCGAAACGCCAACAAAATCTTCAGTACAACCAACATGTTACTCAGGTACGAGATTCAAAGGTGAATCTGCTTATTAGTTTTATAGCTCTTGAGAAAGCAATATAGCATAAGCTTACTTTGACCACATCACTCGCTAACGATAATAGTATAGCGCACGCATCACGCATTTTTGTATACTATTGTTTCGTTTCCATTTGACTGAAACAAGCTAAAAATTCGTCAGTGATAACAATAAGCTTTATTGCAGTAAGCTATAAATCTAATCTAAGCTTTCATTTTTTTGAGTCATTCACGGCCTGGTTGGTTAAGGGGGTCAACTCAGGCCCCTACCCTGTCAGCCCGGTGGGCCATTTTTTCTTTCATGTTGAAAAAGGACCCATAGGTGGTGGACTATTCGGTCCTAAAATTTTATGGCGCTAAGGACACCCCCCTCCAGGGGGTTGTGAGGGGACCAAAAATCCTGAATTTTCGACCCCGGATGAAAGGAAAACCAAACGGGAAATGGAAAATTTGCTACCGTAACTTTGTTTACAATGCTTCAAGGATTCTAAAACTGTCTTTGGTTTTGTTCTAGCAAAAAAAAACTCAATGAGTTCTATTCTTTTCAAATACGAGTATCAATAAAAATGAACTAAAAAACCAATATGTCGAATTTTTTCAAAAAACTAAGGCCTGAATCGAAAAAATGAATAGCAGAAATTGTGTTTCTTCTTAAAAATAACATATTATGGTCAAATTTCATTTGAATCAGACTACAAATATAAAAGTTCATAATTTTTATTAAAAAAATGTGAAAATTTTTTTGAAAAAAATTATAAAATTACAATTCACAGTGTGAATATGAAGTTATGCAAGGAGATTATCGAAATAACAATTAAAACAGTTTCAATTACATAAATTGTCCATTATATTAGAGTTCAGAGAAAAATTAATTCATGTCTTATTACTAACAACCTTTATTTTCAACATTCAAAAGAATAGAAGTCAGTGAGTTTTTATGCTAGGAAAAAAACAAAGACAGTTTTAGAATCCTTGGAACATTTCTAACAAAAGTACGGTAGCAAACTTCCCAACTGTACAAATGATTTTTTTTTTGTCAAGCTCAAAACCCAAAATTAGTGTATATTTCAGTTGGTGATCAAATTTCGCATGTAAAAAAAACGAAAATTTACAAATGGATAATTTTTTACCATACTTTTGTTAGAAATTCTTCAAGGATTTGAGAACTGTCTTTGGTTTTGTTCTTACACTAAAACTCAATGACTTCTATTCTTTTGAAACATCCATAAAATGCCCCAAAAAATTATTTTTTCGTATTTTTCAAAAAAATAAGGCCTAAATCGAAAAAGTAACACGAGTAAAATATGTTTTTGTCAACAAATACATATACTGGCCAAATTTCAAACGAATCTGATCAAAATTTAAAAATCGATGAGTTGACCCCCTCAACTCACAGTGAAATTAACGTGACTCAATTACTCTTGTTCAGTAGATAACTTACTTACCAATTATTTGAATCCACATTGTGATGTATGACACTTTATTTTACGGCATTGCCGACAATAATTGCATCTAATAAAAATTTTCATTTCAACTGCAATTGGCGACAAAAAATTAAGAAATGGTGAATGTCACCCAGAACAAAGAAGCGATTGAATGACTCAAGGACTTGCGGTCATAGTGGAATGCAAAATTTCTTTGAATTCAATCATTGCAAATTATGAAGCAAGCTACGCGACTGCAAGTAGAGGTTCATCTATAAGATATGAACAGGTCACCGTAATGAATGACAAGCGTCGTAACGCAACCCAATATAGAGACAACCAAAGACTGTAATGTACCTCATTCTTATTTTAATCATTAGACACAACAGAGAGAAACCGACGGAGACAAGTGGAGATTGGACAAACATCGCGCTTTTATTGTCTCAAGAATAAAAGACC
This sequence comes from Platorchestia sp. MABIK, assembly GCA_014220935.1. Classification (NCBI taxonomy): domain Eukaryota; kingdom Metazoa; phylum Arthropoda; class Malacostraca; order Amphipoda; family Talitridae; genus Platorchestia; species Platorchestia sp. MABIK. The sequence goes on along the minus strand of JACJUY010001197.1, from coordinate 31,413 downwards.
ACACAGCGGCCAACAATTTGCATTAAAGCTGTTTATCGCTTATATTAAGGATTTCAGCGCGATAATTAACCAGATATTTAGTGCTTAGATGCAAATATTGCGCATACCCTGCCTTGACTCCCCATCAATACGAGAGAATAGTCGATTAAAAAGATGGCTAAAATGTTATACTATAAATGCTTCTCAAATCCACTCATCAGATTTGGTCATTACGAATAACATCTACACAACTAACAAAAACACCCCGCTTGCTTGAAGCATTATTTTGGCCACCCGATTCTGAACCAGGCACTAGAAGCGATTAGTCATACCTGGCTCTTTTCAACAAAAAATCATCAAACAAGCCAATGAAAATCGGGTAGGAACCGTTTAACCTAAAAAAGCAGTGCCGGTCACGCACAGTAGTTTAGATTCTGGAGAATATCATGAATACAGGCGCTGCCGCAAAAACATGATACAACACAGCTCGGACCGTCATGTCCAGCGAACCGAACAATAATTTTCTAATAACACAAGAATAAACCTCTAACATAAACTAATTTGAAAAATTATTTCATTTTTCTGCTGTCAAAAAGGGAATGACAAAGTACTCATGGGCTTGACTTGAAACACAGGAGTCTCCTGACGGTGAAAATAGTGTTGAAACATTAGGCTCGAACTATGAATACGTTAAATATGTAAACTATTACATTTCAAGTTTCATAGACTGTAAAATAAATGAAACAAATACCATCTTCACGAGATTATCGAGGGTTTTTTAAATTTTCTAAATCGTTGTGAAACGCTTCCTTCAGAAACGTGAAGTTCCTTCCACCAAGACAAAAACAGTTTTGGGAAAAAACGAGTTTCTTCATAACCTGTTTTGTACTCGTACTATCATTCTTCAGAGGAAAAGCATGGTGTCGCTCAACAGTAACTTTCAGAATGATAAATTGTCACCTCCAAAAACTCAACAACGGACAAAACAATACCAGTACTCACCAGTCGCAGCATCGTTGACTCCTGCACAGTCCAAGAAATCATTCAAGGACGAATCATTCGAGGCCACTGACGATCGGTCCACGGAGGCACTTGCAGCACAATCCACCCTCTTCAACACTGCAGAATTCGTAACACCCGCAGCGTCAGTTTTACCAAGAGTGATGGCAGAAGAGTTTGAATCACTGCGCGAAGTAGGTGTAGACTCGCGTCGTTCGGACGCTTCAGCAGAATTCTCAAGATCATCAACAGTATCCTCAGCACAATGAATAATGTCAGAGGAAGTTACACTTTCACAAGAACGTTTTGTAAACACAGAAGATCTGTGTGTCTGTAACTCAATCACATCGGTAGAAGAATTGCAGGTATTCAAATAGCACGAGGTGGCAAGCCCCTCAGAGTTAGAAGCCGGAATAGCGCTGTTCTGATGAGACAAACGGAAAGTCTCGGCACTCCTTGCCTGAACTTCTGCATCGCCACTGAAAGCATTTCCCGAGCGATCAGACGATGCATTTTTACTTAGATGAGGAGATTCAGTGTAATTTCTATCACAAGTGTTTTCATTGGTTCCGCCAGTGCCAACGAAACCGTTCGTCAAGTTCCTGCACATAGAACGGCTTTGGAAGTCGGGAGAATTCGAATCAGTTAAACTTCTGGATTTGAAAAGCAACATTGAAGGAGATTTTCTTGCAAGCGGTAAGCGAATGAACGCATCAGCACTAGGCCTTCTCTCGCACAAGCTTCTCTCTCTCATTGAAGATTCATTGTCATACGTGAAAGATTTCGATACAGATATAGACCCAGTGTTCTTCGAGTACTTTTTACGCTTCTTCATCAGGTGACCCGGAGGTAACAAACATGAAGGAGACCCTGTGCTAGAGGTGACATCACCGCCATAATGAACAGGCACATCCTGACATTCACGGCTGTCGCTTGTTGAAGCGAAGCTGTCCATGAAGTCGGCTGAGCGATCTACCTGGGACGTCGCAGCATTTGTGAAAGCTTCAGCGTGGGCCGACGGTTGATTGCTAGAATGTGAAACCTTGGTCGCTCGCCTTGCAACTGAAGATGAAGAAAATGCATCCGAATTTGCGCTGTAAGCATTGCAATCTTGCTGAGACGACGGTGAAAGACGCAGTCGGTTAAGTTGCTCCGGTTGCACGTTATTTTGCTGCTTCTGCCACATTAGTTGATTGTGAATTTGCTGGTTGCGCAAGTGACAGTTTCGTTGTGAGACCTGCCCCTCACGATCTTGAGCAGAAAGTTGCGCTGTCTTTGAAATCTTTTGCTGATGCTGAAGGTTGTCGTTAAACGCATTATGCATGTACTTTTCACGACAACTTGGTACATTGCTTAGTAATACATTAACGTTACTGACGGTAGAAGAGACAAGCGAGTCTCTATTGTAGTCTTTATTAGGAATGGTTCTTTGGCTGTTCGTAACTGAGATCATAGCGTTGTCAGTAAGACAATGAGGCGCGTAAGTTTCTGCGCCGCTTCTAATACTGTTACACAAGTTGTTAATAAAAATAGCCGTACTGTGACCGCTACCTGAGAAGCTATCTTCTTCATTAGTGGAATCATGCTCTGAAAACAAGCCTGGAATGTTACGATCTTGAGTAGGATAATTGATGAAAGGAACGTTACCGTTTGCAATTGAGTCCTCGTCACCAAAATCAAGATAATCTGACGTATTGTTCGCAGTACTCGTGTAACATGGGCCGAAGTTAGTGCAATTGGTACGGGAGGCCGCAGCGCATCTCTTTGTTCCATTTGGGGTAGATAGTGTGCTATTATTATTATTGTTGTTGTTGGTTCCAACAGAGAAAACTAAGCTTGAAGACACTGGTGAAGTTTCGCTATAGTTTTCAGGTTGCTGAAAAATAGGAAAACTCGAGTTGCCGTTGGGCGTCAATGGACTTCGTAAGATGGTGTTGGTGCGCGTGTACACAAAACCATTTTGCAGAGCAGCCAAAGTAGACCCAGACGTTGTCAAATTAGTGTTCAAAGTCTTTGAGCTCGGGAATGCGTTTGAAAGCGATGGGTCATTTTGATTTGAGACGTGAACAGATTGACTTTTGTGACGAGAGTACGGAGTAGCAACGAGATCAGTTTTGTGACGACCGTTGGGCACAGGCTGAGGATTGTGATACGAGTGTAAACTTGACTGGTGAGAATCATGGGGAGTATTGGGTACACACTTAGCATTGGAATAGGAACGTAGTACAGTAGTGACTGAGCTGTCTTGAGGAAACTCCGCTGAGTTAGTTGAGTTATTAGGCGTGACGGGTAGCGGCGGTAACTGCGCCAGTCTTCCAGACGAAGTGAAGCGTTCCTCGCTGTCGTCATACCTGTGAACAAGAAATGCAATTAATGCGGACTATTCAATAAACGCTTAAGCTTCAACGCTGTCGTAAACTGCTATGGACTGCACCATCGAACGACAAAAATTCCACAAAACCAAAAAAGGGAGTGGTAATCTGACCATTTCAGCCACAGATTTCAGCGGCCGTTCCATATCATTAACAAACACGAAGAGATTATATAAAGAATCGTAATGTGCTGAAGTACATTTGGTAACAGTGAAGAAGATGGTATTCGCGCCCTTCCATCGAATTTCCCACAGTGAACCAAGATGTTTACAAGCTGGAATGAAAATTTGTGGTGATTTTCACTATGCTTCAATTCTATACAACGAATGAAAATTGGGCATTATTACAGGTGTAAAAATATAACGAGTCCAATATTTATCAACGATGAGATCTGTGAATGAATTTGATAAGAATTTAGAAAAATGAAATTTTCCCATAGGCTGAGAAAACAATCTAGCAAATTCTCAAACTCTCCGACTGGATAATTCACACTTTTACGTCTAATAAATGTGACATCACGTACGGTAAGTTAGAAGAGAAGTTAAACATTTTCGAAAAAGACATTGAATAGCTGAAAATTGAGGGAAAGGATAAAGATAGGGATGTTTGAGAATATCATAACCGCTACGACTGAGTGGCAAAACAGTCTTAACTTAAAGTGGACAGAAATCAACAGTGCAAAATCATCAGTGAAGAGCCAGAAAAAATAGGCATCGATTATATAAGAAACATAATTCCGTCAACATCATTGAGGTAAACGTGGGTCACTGAGTTTGTTACGACAGTTCGAAGCAATGAAAGTCAAGACTGCATCGACCGAACAGCAGTTTGAATGGAAGCCCAAACTTTTATCATTTGACGAGTAGATACAAACACTATCAGATCGAGCGAGCAAAGAAAGGAAGCGTCAATGCATCTATCGGAGGTGTCACAGAAGAATGGTGAAGTCGAATTAAAATCATCCGAGGTAGGTGTGAGGCTCAAGAAAAAATTGGTGCAGAGAAAGAATAATTAAATATGTAGATAAGGCACACGTAAGGTAATGAGGCAACACAACGGGCGGCTGAATGAGTAGTGACGAGTTAACAAGGTAAATTCCATAGATAGAACCTGAGACATGTACTATACAATACACGTAACCTCTTGAGAAACACAGAATCAAAGACGGAGAGCAGTTGCCGGTACAATGATTACCAGAACGAAAGAAGCAGAACTCACTCGGCCATTTCGGGGGCATCAGGACTGCTACCGATGAGAAAGTCAGGTGTGGCTCTGGCGTCCAGCTCACGCAGCGGCTGCTGGCCGGCGAATATGAGAGATGGCAAGGGAGGTGGCGAGTCTTTGCCGCCGCCGTCACCTTCGGCAGTAGCACCCCTCACGTCCAAACTGAGGCCTGCACTAGTGGTTAGACTAGACGCGTTACTAGTTTTACGATATTTAGAGTTACTCGTGTCTGAACTACCAGCTTTGATCGTGTTGGGACCGACAGCACTACTGGCGTTAGGACCGCAAGCAATGCTTGTTTTGGAGCTAGAAGAGTCATTTTCTGCAGTACTATTTGGTGCTACGTATCCATGTGAAACGGCTTCGTTTCCATTGAAGCAAGCCGCGCGAAAGCTCTCTGTGCTTCCAGTGCGGCGGCTTCGAGTGGCGGCATTAGGATGAAGTTTGCCGCTTGGACTGGCAGAGGCGCGACGCGGTACATTGGAACGGCTTTGCTTCCACGGACCGTTTGAGGCAGATTTAGAACCTGCAGCAGTCCCTTGATTGTTTAATGGGGAACTCACCGTTGAAAAGGCCAAAGGAATTCCCGACCGCGGCGGTTGAAGCCTGCTTTCCATTCCATCGCCGCCACTCCTTTTGCCTAAAGGAATCTTGGTGGGCCTCGAAGGCTCTCTGCTGGCCGCCGCCATCGAACTAAAATTTGCGGTTGATAAACTATTGGGGTTGGAAGTTCGACCGACCTCGGAACGACCTGAGTCCATGGTGTGGTAGTTGTACCCAGCCGTCGCTCTAGAGGCAGCACTACGGCTACATGAACTGGGGTCACACGACTGAACGACCGTTGGAAGAGAAGGATCCACTATGGAGGCATGGGGAGGTGAGATGATGCTTCCAGAAGTAGCAAAATAAGAAGAAGAGACACAGGCACCAGAGAAGAGAGCATTAAAGGCACCAGAGGAGGGCGTGACGGGAGCACTGGAAAAAGTGACAGAGGCACTGGAGGGCTGAGTGCGAGGGGCACCGGGGTGTGCAGGAGCAGAAGGAGCAGAGCTAGTAGAGGCAGGCGGGCACTGAGCTCCTGATGGCTTCATCACCAACGAACGCTTCGAGTAGCAACCAGCTGTGGGAGCACATTAAATGAGTAATGATATTTCAAATGCAAACATTTCGAAGCATTACATCTGTGAAATCAAACCAGTGGAAAAGAAGAATAAAGGACTACGTTGAAAGTAATAAAAGTTTCCATCAGATGATGCGAGACACTCTGAAAATAATTATTACAGGCTTTTCATCAGGAGCAAAAACACTAGGTACTTTTAAAACTTAAACACGTAAAAATTATTACTGATTACTTTACAATCAGTATCAAGAAACTAAAGTTCAAACTAATCATTCTCAAAGATGTAAACATACTTAGATGCTTGGAAACTACATATTTACCGAACTCCCTCAAAACTTTAAATTCAAAATATAAGGTATTACATAGCAGAAATAACTCTCACAACACTACCGTAAGCCGGAAAAATAAGACCCATAACCCGATTCGCTGGACGACGCTGGTTCAGCAACCGTTACGAGTTCGGTGGGTGGGACCCGTATACTGCTATTCTCAATTTTGACTTGATTAAATAATTAGTTAGTTCAAGCTCCTTGACCACAATAAAAGTGTTCTAATGAGAGGAAAGAAGAAGGCATCTTTTAGTACGGCAATGAGGGCAAAAAGTGCCCCCACATCTAGCGCAAAGAAACAGCAAGATGGAAAAAAGTTTATGGAGCAAGATAAAACTAAAAGAATGAAGTAACAGAAGCTGAAAAAAGACACTAGTGAGCCGACTGAAGACAACAGTGAATCGAAAAAGATGTCCTGCAAGGAAACAAAAAACCTAGTCTATTTCAACAAAAAGAAAGTCTTCATCTTTAGCCCTCAAATTTTCCCTCGGAATACAATTTTGGAGATATACCACAGAAGTAATAAATTAGAACAATTGCCATGCCAGCAAGTTAGAAACCTTTAAAACGCTTTCTCGCTTCCGTTCATAATATCACTAGATAGATTTGCTTACTTTTTCTTAGTATGAAGACATTAGGATTAACATTATAAAAATTTAGCATTCGTATCTACTTTCAAAAATTGAGATTTTATGCTGATTACCTTGCCAGTGCTCGCTATCGTAATAAATTGGTCTTAATGTTTCCCCTTTCTTTTAATTCTACAACTGTTATGATACATGTTAAGTAGGTAATATATATATATATATATATATATGTATATATATATATATGTGTGTGTATATATATATATATATATATATATATGCCAGCAGAAAAGCGCGCGAAATAACAGCCGAGCGCGGCTGCGGACCGAGAGAGGGTATAGGTATGTGCCTTACCTCAGGAGAAGGGAGGAGTACGCATAGGGGCTAGGAGCTGTATTGAAAGCTAGTGCGTAAAAGCTGCATACATAGTAAGACGTGGACTAAACAGATGCGTAGCATAGAAAAATAGAGTGTTAAATTTCATTCTCGTCGAGTAAAGGAAACAAGGGA
>JACJUY010001197.1:0-23610 GCA_014220935.1 Platorchestia sp. MABIK | reverse complement strand
CAACCTGTTCTATCATTTCTCCTTCTGTGTTTCTTCCGCTCTGAATTTTCCGTTTCCTCTCTCACTATGAGGTTTAAATCCCTCACTACGAATGCGGGGGGAAGAGGAAGGCGCCTGACGCCACCCCATCCCCTTCGTACCGTGACACAACTTCTGATTACTATTATTCCTATTATTTATGCAGCTAATTCAAGACTCCTCCACAAAAAAGGCGATATCAAGAGAGTGAAGAGAGAAAACCAAATAGTATGGACTGTAGAAAGCGTAGCATTTATGCACCAAATTTGTTCTTACATAGGATATTCTGAGCATTGAAAAAGCAAGCGTAGAAGGAAGAGGCAGAAAAGACAAAGAAGTGATGGCGAAGAAAGGATGAATATTGGAAGATGGAAAATGAGCAAGAAAGATAGATGTTCCGAAGGCCTACCTAAAGTTGAGGTAACCTAATAGCATCTTTTGGGAAGAGCCACCCCCCATAGCGTAGAATGGATAAATTTCAATAACCTAAACCTGTCACCCTGTCCTGAGGTGAGAACAATACGGAGATCGTCCAATAAGGCAACAGTAACGGAAAAAAATGTAGAACGTGTCGTAAGGATGGTTGTAGTAATAAAGCCTACAACTAAGCTGAAGACTCTGTGCTCAGAAGACGGGAAAAAAAGAGAGTTCTTGGACCAAAAATTTTATTTCGCACTTGAAGCGCTGAAATCTGGCCTGAGAGGTTGCTCCTGATGGGCATCTTTAAACATTACGGGCGTGGAAGATGTTCGCCACCAGCATGCATAGGGCCAGTGAGCGAGCCCACCTTGTACGGCGTTGATTGATTGATTGTTTGATAATTTGATAATAAGAAAGTTTTAGCCTCCCTTTACCACAACAAAGATATTCAAAGAGAGGAAGGATGAAGGCGCTATTTAGTATGCAGTTAAGGGAACGCGGAATCTACGCACAAGGTGCATAAAAACAGTTAGCTAAGAAAGAAGTTCATGAAACAAGATAAAAGTTGCACAAGAAAGTAGTAGGTGCTGAAAAACAGGAGAGCAGTGAACTGAAAAAACATAGTCCGTAACAAAACAAAAAAAAACTATTCTATTTAAAAAAAAATAATACCTACCTAACCTGTAGCTCGGGACCTCACATAATCCCCCTGGGGGCTCTAATTCCGAAAGATAGAATAGTTGTCTCCTCCTGAAGGATTGTACGGCGTTCGTGAGTGTCACATGGAGGAAGTATAATTGAACATTGACTGCAGTTCGAGAACCACCTTGGAAAAATGTTATTGTTAATTATTCGTTTACAATGGCCACGACAAGTACATTGACATTGGAGCATAAGTTGATATTTCGTGTATCAGTGATGCGATAAATTTTTTAGGTCGCTCGTGTGACAGCAATAGCAGTATTTTCCTAACTGTGTCACTCTCTTTTGAATTATTTAACTTAAATTGACATTCAACAGATACGATTGCCTAAAATAAGCAGATTTAAGTTCCCATGTTCTTTAACTTACTCATGAGCATAATCATGTTCGTGTACCTTTTCTGAGAGAAGAGACATGCAACTGAAGTTGTGACTTACAATTAACAATTTCCACGTCTCGTTTTGATCAAAAGTGAATTGATGCAATTTCTAAGAGTCTATTATCTTTCTCATACAAATTCTGCATTGAAGCATTGTTTACATAAGTATCTGCTCTGTCATTTCTTTTCTTGGAATGTTGAGAACTTTTCTTTTTGGTGAATTATTTTAGAACGAAGTCATGGTAACTCCACAACCACAAATACGCATGAATAAAATCAACACTACAGGAAATGAAATATGTCTGACCCACATATCTCTCCTTTATGCCACGAACGGACTCTTAACAATGACCGTAAGAGAACTTCCTCGTCCAGCAACAAAGCCCCAGTACAGCTTGTTCATCAGAACTCTCAAAACATCTCATCTCAACTGTTCTCGCCAACATCTCAGCGATGAAAAGACCGCGTTAACAAAGGTTGGCGCACGCATCCACGCTTGCCGCCGGGACGCTTAACAAACTTGAAGCCAGACTCTTCGTAGCTTCAATATAATTCTTTGCTTTATCCTTTGATATTTTATAATTTTGTTAAATTCATAGATAATAGGCATAGAATTCATTTACTCCATCATTTACTCAGGATTGTAAATATTTCTCAATTAATTTACTTATTTGATACGTGCAGTCCATAATTTTCTGGCAGAAGCCAGATGGTTTGAATTAATACCGACTGACTGACATTGGTTCAAATAACCGTTCACATCACCGACACCACTTCGGATTAGCAAGATAGATATTTCCTACGTTACCTTCTCGTCTTATGTTTATCTCTCAAATGAATTACATTATCATATTTGCGTTAAGTGTCTCGATTAGAAATAAGTGGCAGCTATACAAAATATCCCGAAGAAATTATTCATAGAACATTTTTCGAATCCCAGAAAGGAACGCATAACAATTGATGCCTCAGCGGTGAGATTAAATACGGTCAGAAATGGCAATATAACATCTGGTATAAAAGCGGAATAATAATTACACAAGCAAAACTAAAATTAAAACAATTGGTCACATCGGTAGAATAATGAGAGAAAAGCCAAGTACTCCTAACATTTATGTATGGTCGCAAACCTACTTCGCCCTCACGTGAGAACTTAAAGGTTTCAGCACAGCAATGGATCAGTTTTTCGTGCGAAATAACAAATGAAGCACACCCAAAATGAGTGTGGTGTGTGAGGCACCACACACACACACACACACACGTGGGCGCAGGACTCACGGCACAGAGGGGCAGGAGGGCAGGGCAGATGCGCACGGCGGCGCAGGCGGGGCTGCGGTGGACACGCACGAGCAGCAGCCGGCCATCACCTGCAACACACACGCCCATTAGCTCGGCTCATTTAAATTAATCATTATTTTACCAATCTTTTATTATATTAATTAGTGTAAGACTCCCTAGCCAAAACAAATGCGATCTCAAGAGAACAAAGAGAAAGGACCAATTAGTGTAGACTATCGGAACAGAGAAATCTACGCTCAAGACGTGTTCTCACACAGGATACCCTGCACATAAAAACAGCAAGTGAAGAAGGAAGAGGAAGGAAAGACAAAAAAGAAATCGCGAAGAACACAAGAAAATAGAAAAGAATTAAAATGGGACGGAAGAAAAAAGACTCAAAGGCCTATATTAAGATGAGGTCTCAGAAAGACACGGTATCTCCCCCTAAGGCGACAGTCCCCACAGCACAGGAGTCACTAACCTAACTAACCTAAACCTATTAGCACGGCTCGTCCCTCGTCAGCCGTGCGTCATCAGAATGACACAAGCCTCAGTGTCTCCTGGTTTCCAATTTCATAGGGGAGAAAAACATTCGTTCATATCACAGAAATGCAAAGTAACTTGAAAACAGGCCATCCCGACATGCGTAACAATACTCAACTGAGCTCATGTAGGCTAACTTAATTAATGAAATCAACTTGACAATACGTAAAGGAGAAAGATCAATTGCAACTGAGGTATAGGATTGTGGGGAAAATATATAAAAAAATTCAGCACAACCAGGCATCACGTTAACATCTCAAGGAGATGAAAGTTTAAATGGAGCTTCCAAGGCATTTAAGATGCCTGCAGGAGCTCTACTGTACGGACGCCGGCCTCCAACCTCCAACACGTAAAAGAACGAAAAAAATAGAAAACGGAGGTTACACATAAAAACGAACCCTAAACTGCTGCAGCGAGTGTAACCGGGGATCATAGTTTCTGTTATGATACCACGGAGAATTTCATTTGCATTTCATACACTGACGACCGACGACAGATACTGTATTAGCATCCGCGTGAGCTCAGAAGTCCTACATACACCCGAAGCGCGCCAAGGCAAATTATGCACCCAAGGTACATATTTTATGATTTATAAGTCAGTTTAAGCCTTCCTAATAGCAAAAAATGTGTCCATGAAAGAAGCAAGAGGAAAGCATCAAGTATGGAACAAGAGAATCTATGCAGAATGTGTGTCCCCACACCTCTTGCATAAAAAGCGCAAGAATGAAAGAAGTTTACGAAGCAAGATAAAATTTCACAATCAGAAGAGATTGGATTAGAATATAAGTTAACTTCTGCCTCCCTAGCCACAACAAAGGTGTTTCCAAAAGAGAAAAGAAAAACGCTTACTTGGTGAGGAATTAAGAGAAGATTGATTAATTATAAATTAGTTTTAGCCTCCTTTTACCACAACAAAGATGCTGAAATAGAGGAAGGATAAAGGCACCATTTAGTATGGAGTCAAGGAAATGTGGAATCTATGCACAAAGGGAGTTTCCACAAAGGATCCCATGCACATAGAAACAGTAAGATAAGAAGAAAGGTTATGAAACAAGATAAAAGTTGAAGAAGAAAGTCAGAGGTGCTGAAGAACAGGAGAGCAGTGAACTAAAAAAGATGGTCCTAACAAAACAAAAAACATTTCATTGCAACAAAAAGTAGGCCTACCTAACTCTGAGCTGAGTACCTCACAATTAAGGGAAGAGGGAATCTGTCCCACAAGGTGTGTCCCCCACACCCAGCGCATGGAAGCAACAAGAATGATAGAATTTTATGGAACAAGATAGAAGCTAAATAAGAAAGTAATAGGTGTTGATAACATGACAGTAATAAACCAAAAAATTGCCCGTAAGAAAAAACTTATTCTACTTCAACAAAAAGCCTACCTCAGCCGCAGCTCAGGGCCTCACATCATCCCTTTGGGAATGCTAAGCCCCATAAATACATTAGGTTCATCCCCCTTGATAGGAAACAAACAAGCGGTCCCCGTTGACACGTAAAGCGGTATTTGCATTCAGACCGCAGCTCAGTTGAAAAAAAAACCTGACGAATCAGCAACGAACACATGATGAGAAAGAGAAACATAACCACATGATGAGAAACAAAACACTATCTCTAGGTAGTTCGCGAGACGGACATTCACACCGCGCAGTTACCAGCGACGTATAACCAGCGCCCGCAAACTGCTCACTTTGCCACGGCAGCTTTAAAGGAAACCTCAGATTCCTTCGGCAAATCTTCAAGCTTTCGGTCATGTTCAGTTTACTTAGCTTTCTATTCGTACTCGTTTAAAAATTGCAGCGAGTAGAAATGTACGCTAAATCGTACGAACTTGATCAACTTAAAACTTTCGTGAAACTATGGCAAATTTTCAGTATCAGAGATGAATCTTTATGAAGAACTCGTTTTACCAGCTTCTACTTAGCAACATTGCATTGAATAAACGCCTGGAGAGCAGTAACTGACTGATAAGAAATGATTAAACTTGACTAGAAAACTTAGGAAATAAAGGTTAGCCTTCCCAAATAAATAATTTAAACAATTTACTTACCACAAGATCGAGATAGAGCATTAGATCGTTTCTCAAGTCTAGTGCAATTGACACATTTCAGTATAGCTACTTTTGGGCCCGAAAAGCTCAGCGAGTTCTAGGGCTAGATATAACAAAGAGAATTAACCTCAAAATCATTCCCAGAATGAAGATACGCCCCTCCACGATCTTAACTAAAAATATTTCGCTTGCCTATAGACCAACTGCACCAATATTTGTTACGTTTTCCAATCGCCTCTACCCGAAGACTTCAAATTTCTTGCCTTCTCATTTTACTGCTTACAACCGCCATCACTACGATGAAATTTTTTTCAACCAGAATCGGAAACAGGCAAGAAAACGTCCTACATAGTCCAGCATTCAATTTAACCGCACTTCAGCAGAAACCTATGAGACAACTGTATATAACCCTGAAAACGGATTACATTACAAGCAAGCGTGTTGCAAGGTTTCTTCCATCGATCGTGACATCCAAGAAGCAAGCAGCCCAGAGACCCAAGAATGCTGGAGCGTACACGAGGGAGAAGTGGACTCCCCTATTAATGAACATAAAAAACAAGTAATTTCATCACTACATTAGGGAACAACATTTGAAACACTCACGAAATTCTATGCGTAAAGATCCCGATGATATGAATTCCAGTTGTTATGGAAGTTAGAATGGGTATCGTAAACAAATTCTATTTATATTTCGCTTCTTTCACTAATTTTTTTGTGCTTGACACCTCACATACGCAAACGTATCGTTGAAAATATAAGCTTAAGTTAATGGCAAACCAGTCGCGATAATAACTTAACGAGAATATTCTCTTAGTAACTACTTCGTTCCACGTCTTAAGTCATAAATAATTACTACCAATAAATTTCATGGGTAACTGGAGAGTCAGCAATAACTTTTTCCTCACACGAACAAAATGGAAAAAAAATTATAACATAAACTGGACATAGTTTCGGCGTAAAAAAAGAAACTACTTACCGAACACGTCCTATCATCCAGACTCACGTGATCAGCTTTACACATGCATAGATATTTGAAAAATGATCACTGACGTTTATTACCACAAGGCTGAAGAATTCTGAGTCGAGGTAAAATTGGTTTACCAAAATATTTTCCGTGGAATTCCTAGAGCCTTCACTCATTTAATACAGAGTTTAGAAACACGCAATTCTTGACAGTCATGTAGAGAGTTGATGGCATAGAACAGTGCGAAAATGGGAAACAAAGAAATTGAAACGGGCAAAAGACAATTTTTAACTTACAGCGGAGGCCTCATGGCGCAGTGATTAGAGAGATTAACCTGCCTTCATATAACTAGTTTTTAAAAACGAATATACCGGGTGTTGTGTAATTCGATGCATATATATTAACCATTTACAGAAAAACGCTAAATAAAAAGATTTTCATGAGTGTCAAAAACCTCAAAACTTTTTCGTTTTGGAGAAATGATACCCTAAAGTAATTTTTGATTCCTTTATTTTTTCCACTATACACAACACCTGTATAGTGCAAATCGTAAGAGTGTCCTATGTGCATCACAAACGATTAGTAAATTAACATGTTTACAGCGGCGGGTTCAACTGAAGTTCAATATTCGATTCAAATTAGAGTTAACTTTAGAGATCAATATTGAAAATAACGAACATTAAATAGATTGAGCCTTCCTTTACTTTTTATTAAATATTTATGTAAATTGAGATCGTGACTCCTGGTCGGTGAGTAGCATTATGAAAAAATTCATTCCGTTTCCACCGATCGGTCACGTCGCAGTCAAACTATTAACTTGGAATGTTATAAGATGAAGGCGTCGTCAAACGAGAAGATTAGATTAGATTATTAGTTAGTTTAAGCCTCCCTATCCTCAACAAATGAGATCCAAAGAGAGGAAGGAAGAAGGAACCATTTAGAATGGAGTTAAGGGAACGTGGAATCTATGCAGAAAGGGCATAGAAACAGTAAGATGAGAAAGAAGTTCATGAATCAAGATCAAAGTTGAAGAAGAAAGTAGTAGGTGTTGAAAAAACAGGACAGCAGTGAACCGAAAAAAAGTTGGTCCGTAACAAAACAAAAACCTATGTTATTTTAACACAAAGAAAGCCTACCTGACCTTTAGCTCGGGCCCTCACATTGTCCCCCTGGGAGCGCTAATTCCCATAGATACAATAGTTGTATCCCCCTGAGGGGACAAACTATAAGAATTTTGACAAATGCCTCATAACCATAAAACTGTTAACGCACACCACTGAAATGGAAACACGAGGGCGATACGGAAGCATGTTCGCTCACCACTTTCTACCCGACCTAACACGCTATTACTGCCCGCATAAAAATGAATCCTAGCTTTAAGCACTCCTCTAATAAAGAATGGCCTGGCAAAGACTAAATTTCAGTAAAAATTAACGATGTACCACAAATTAGATTAGATTATTTGTTAGTTTAAGCCTCCCTAACTGCTAAAATAAAGCAGTTCGAAGAGAGGAAGGAGGAAGGCACCATTCAGTATGGAGATACGGGAATGCGGGATCTATGCAGAAGGAGCATAGAAACAGAAAGTTGAGAAAAAAGTTCATGGAACAAAATAAAAGTTTAAAAAAAAGAAATAAATGCTGAAAAACAGGACAGCAGTGAACCGAAAAAAGACGGACCTTAACATAGAAAAAAAACACTTTATTTCGACAAAAAGAAGGCACTCGTAACTCTCAGCTCGGGCCCTCACACATTTCTCTCCTGGGAGTGCTAATTTCCATAGATACAATAGTTATATCCTCCTGAGGAGACGATGTACCACAACATGCAGAAGCTCTTACTGGTACAAAATGATTTTTTAAAAGGGCTCGAAACGATATCGTTTCAATAAAAATGTTTATAAATATAGATGCAAAAGAGAAATAGTTTTGACGTAGTTCAGTCAGAATAACAAAAGTAAGATCCTTCAGTTTTGCATTAGCTCTTTTTTTTTTTTTTTTTTTTTTTGAGGTATCGGTCATCAGCATATTTCCCCCTTGCGCTCTATTTGAAGGCTTTGAAGGAATGAAGGATATTTAGTCTACGATTTCCTTCGTCTCAACATATTCGATCATGAGTTAATTCAGAATTTCCTAACCACAACAAAGGTGTCCTCAAGAGGGGAAAGAAGAATGTACCAATTTCTATAGAATTCTAGGAATGAGAAATTTACGCGCAAGGTGTGTCCCCCCGCCCTGCGAAAAGAAACGGCAAGGTTGAAAGAAGTTTGTGAAATAAAGTATGTAGAAGTTGGAGAAATAGCTGCTGAAAACGAAAAAAACTTGGTTCTTAACATAACGAAAAACTAATATTTCAATAAAAAAAGCCTGCCTTTCTTTCAACTTGGAACCTCACATTTTCATCCTGGGAGTGCTATCTCCCAGAAATATAATAGATGTATCCCCTCGAGGGATATATAACACATTTAAAAAATAGCTATAGATGTGTGGTGTTCAGTAAAGCTAAAAATTGCATCAAGCACATCTACTCCGATATTCACTTTGCGACACTACAGTAGGTATACTAGCTACGACTACAGATAACTGACGCAAGCCCAAGAGTGGAACGCTGTACCAGTTCAACCAAGGTATCTTGTATCATTTAGCATAAAAATCTTCAAGATATGTATTCATATCTTATACAAGACGTATAAGATGCCCAACAGTTGTTCGATATGTAAAACGCACTCGTGTCTACAACATGGCTCTATAATAGATACTATTTACACACACCCGAATATTAAAAACAAAAGGCAGCAATGAGCAATTAAACGTGACGCAGTTGATGGAGCGGACCGGTAAACTGATGACCCCAGAGCGGTGCTTGCGCTACTTTCAATCACGCGCATAATTGCAACACTCGGGAAGGAAGGAGCTGGTGGTGGACTTATGCTTGAAGCGCAGGGCAGACGGCGCGGCACCTGCGCAATCAATACCAGGCGCACTCCTCGCCTCTGCCTGACTACGTACCAACACGTCCCGCAGTCGCATGCTGCACAACCTTGCGCCTAAACCAAAATATCCATCGAAAAAACGTAATTTCAATTTCGTATGATTAAAAGTGCACGCTAAGTAGCACGCAGCTCGCACAAAACTTCAGCGCAAATATCTGCGAGCGAGTTTGTTTTCAACTGTGTGCAGTCAGTATTATAACATTTTTAGAAACTGAGAGGATAAAGATGATAGCCTAAAGGAACTAAATGCGTCTGCTGTAATCAGCTACTGCCTGATATTACACCAGATCGAGCGAGCGAGTCCGTGGCTCCCCCACGTAGATACGACCTGGATGCGTTTGCCCCCTTCCATTCTGCGTAGCATGGGTTAAATTTGATGTTAGTTGAGCCTACCTAACCATAACAAGAGCGTTTCAAAGAGAGGAAGGCACCATTTAGTAAGGAGTTAAGGGAACGGGGAATCTACGCACAAGATGCATAGAAACAGTTAAGCTGAGAAAGTATTTGATAAAACAAGACAAAAGCAGAAAAAGAAAGTAGTAGGTGCTGAAAAACAGGTCAGCAGTGGACCGAAAAAAAGAGGGCCCGTAACAAAACAAAAACTTACTCTAATTGAACAAATACAGGCCTCCCTAACCGTTGGCTTGGAACCTCACGTATTCTCCCAGGGTGCACCAATTTCCATTGATACAATAGTTGATTTCCCCTGAGAGGTTAGTTGCCCGAATAATTTTTAGTAATTCGACCTGAGGAGTTACGCTTCTTAGGCCCCCATTACCCGAAAACATAATTGTTTTAGACTGTATCACCTATTTTTACTTTCTGTTACACTCACTTAACAAAAAAGCTGCCACGCAACTTCTCCGGAAGAAGATGAAAACGCCAAAACTGTAACTTCAAAGAGTAAAACATATTTTTTCCACCGCCATGCATACTACTGACTTGTAACTTTTCTACTACTTACTAGACAGGTAAATTAACCAAGATTTTGAGTTCATTACAAAAAAAAATCCAATGATTCAATAGGCATCTTCGCATGCATGTTTTTGCACTGAAAATTTCTCTGAAGATCGAGAGACGATTCACATGACATCATGTATAATGAAGGGCAGCAGCTCTCAGAGCAGTAACGCAATAAGTTAATTGGCCATCTGCTACACAGCACTCGGTGTCAGCCCTGCAGCAAGATCAAGGGAATGCAATGCAACCAAAAGCCATCGAGTCAAGCAGTCATTAATCGCCCAGACAGCCATAACAGCAACTCTGCGCGTTCAACAAATGTCCCACCAAGCTAATTAAATTCCAATGCAATGAATTAACTGGAATTTGTCCATTCGGTCGCCCTGAATTTAAACGATGAACGAGAAGCATGATTGTAAAACAATATAAACTTGAACTAATACGTTAGGAACACAACAAAGGAAATTAACATGAAACTAAACACCAACTGCAAAGCTGTCACAATTATGGTTAAAGAAGCCAATAATGATGTTACGTACTATCAGTTGCCGATGACTGGAATGCAACCATGAAAATCGTCATGAGTTCAAAATGCATCGATAGCTATAGTTAGTTAAATGCAAGTTGAAAACAGGATTAGTTATAAGTTAGTTTTAGCTTCCTTTACCAGAACAAAGATGTTCAAAGACAATAAGGGTGAAGTCACCATTTAGTTTGGAGTTAAAGGGAACGCGAAATCAATGCACAATGCCTGTTCTCCCGTAGGATCCCCCTGCGCATAGAAACATAGTTGAGGAAGAAGTTGAGAAGGCTAGGAAAGGCGATTAAATATGAAGAAAGAAGTCTAAGGTGCTTAAACAGGACAGCAGTGAACCGAAAAAAGATGGCACTTTAACATAACAAAGAGTCATTTTATTTAAACAAAAAGAATGTCTACCTATTAGCTCGGGACCTAACATTTTATCCCAGGGAGTTCTACTTCCCATTGATACAATAGATGCATCTCCTGAGAGGCACACGAACAGAGGCATATTGGAACTTGGAAGCTTTTACAACGGCACACACCGATGCTTCAAATCATACTGGCCTCTGATTAGATTATTAGTTTGTTAAAGCCTCCCTATCGGCAACAAAGGCGATCCAAAAAGAGGAAGGAAGAAGGCACCATTTAGTATGGAGTTAAGGGAACGCGGAATCTATGCAGAAGGGATATAGAAGCAGTAAATTGAGAAACAAGTTCATGAAACAAGATCAAAGTTGAAGAAGAAAGTAGTAGGTGCTGAAAAAAACAGGACAGCAGTGAACCGAAAAAAAGATGGTTCTTAACATAACAAAAGCATTTTATTTCAACAAAAAGAAGGCCTTCCTAACTCTCAGCTCGGGCCCTTACATTGTTCCCCTGGGAGTGCTAATTCCCATAGATACAACATTTGCATCCCCCTGAGGGGGTTATCCTCTGATATTTCAGATAAAGTCAGTGAGCATCTTCAAAAATTTCCCTAAAACAATTTCGCTGTGATCCAAGATTAACCACGAACAAAAAAGTTTTCATGTTGAGGGTTCAACTACAGTTTCCTGCCTCCTAGACCGACCCTCACAGAAAACCTTGAGAAAATACTAAATTTACCAACGCAGGTAAATGGCCTTTTTAATCATTAATCATTATTTACTCATGGAATTCCTGTAAGCGATAACGAACTAAGTCACTTTCATGATTTTATCCTTATATGCAATGGACTTTGAAACACTTTCCTTGTGGGAGCCAAAGACTTGGTTTATTGGGCGTACATAAACTCGAGGAAGATGCACGTTGGCATTTAGATGTAGACAGAAAATTGATACATTTGCCACTCCTAAGAGAGAGATGTAGAACAGGAAATGTAACCCATCTATTGAATTCATAGTGTACTACCAACACTGGTAGCTCAGACGATCATCTCTTAAAGCAAGCAACTGACTCGATGAAGGGGTGACTGACGACTCGGTAGTGTTGGGGCAGACATCCAAGTGTTGTCAGTTAGATGACCAACAGCGTGAGACGCCACGCAAAAAATAATGATACCCACTGTCTTTTGGTAAAGGCAGCCACCGCCAGCACACCCACCACACGTGAGCAGCTGAATTGTCCCCGCCATCTCGTGAGGAGAGTGTCTGATTTGAAGATGGTCAACACCCTCATGTGCCTTCCATTGTGGGATCTTTCATGCAATTGTAACTGTACCACATAGAATTCTTCGCAACAGCTGATATTGGCGCAAGAGCGTATTTACGGTACATACCTACGGAGAAACTTAGGCTCTAGCTTTATCGTGAAGAAATTAAGATTGTACGAAGTCAAATCTCCCGTTTTGTTAAGTTTTGTCAAGTCAAGTCTTCCACTGCACTGCCAGTTCTACGAGCGTGAATTTGTTCTCTTTTCACCTCTCCGCTCATCGAGCGTCCTCTCATGATTCACATTTTTGAACATGCATTCCAAACTTTCTGATACTTCAACTTAGTTTAATAATATTCCTCTCATATCAAGGATTAAGACACCTGGATTCCTACTTTTATCAAAAAAATCCATTACGGCACACAAAAATTATATAAAATATATCCACTACAAAGAAAATATCAGCCACTTCAAGTACGTCGGAAATGATGACGTCGCACGTGACAGCGCCGCCTTACATCGCTTGCAGGCGGTGCGCACTCAGCCCGCCGCTCACAATGCAAGGCCGACTAAAATACCATTGCTACTTCGTTTCCGAATTCTCCACCATATAGCAGGCAGATATGTTAAATAAGGCACACAAAACAGGTAGAATGACTACCAACGAAGCTCACTCTCCTCATAGCGTCCGTAAATGCTTTCGATGCTTTAACGAAAAGCAAGGATTGAAAGAACGTCCTGCGATCATCAAACCTACTAATTAAGATCAGAAGAATACCAACGTTTCGAAGATAAGTCTCATTTCTACAAGTACCTGAAAGATATGAAAAAAAATCCCTTTTACCGCGGGAATTCCCGACAGAAATTAAAAGGCATTTCCAAAATTATTATAACATTAGGTTAATGAATTTGAGAATATACGTGCAAACGAGTGTTAGCGTTTTGCAATGTATATTTGATGACGAAGGAAATTCGTTGAGCTTGTTTTCCTGTAACTTTATACTGTGCGAGTTTGTAAGTAAATTTCCTAAAAACTTTGATTAGTACATGTACTTCACACGAGTCTTTATTAAACCGCCATGACGCTAAGATACAATCTATCAAGTCTCAGATTAGATTAGATATTATTTTCAGCGTCCCTAACCGCAACAAAGGCGTTCTAAAGAGAAAAAGGAGGAAAGCACCATTTAGAATGGAGATAAGGAAACGCGGAATTTATAAACAAGGAGCATACGAACAGTAAATTGAGAAAGAAGTCATGGAATAAGATAAATGTTGAACTAGAAAGTAGTAGGAGTTGTCTGTTGAATAACAGGACAGTATTAAACCGAAAAAAACGGTCCTTAACATAAAAAAAAAATATTTTATTTCAACAAAAGGCCTACTTGCACCTACCTCTCAGCTCGGGATCTCACATTTTCCTCCTGGGAGTGCTAATTCCCATAAAGACAATAGTTGTATCCCCCTGAGGGGTTTATCAAGTCTCAACGAACATTATCGGCTCTTATTTGGACACCAAGATTTCGATAAAAAGAAAGCATTTGAGACTGGCACGAGCACAGCTAGCCAGGCAATAATGAGCTACACAAACAGACAGCGATGGACGCAAACGAGAGCAGACAGCAGGTGATGGAAGCTCATAGGAGCACACAGTTATGATCTCCAGCAAGCCTTGCTGCAACTAAGCGAAGGCAGTAACGAACATAATCACTACCTTCGCATTGCGGCCCCAACGGTCAGTTAGCCAAGCATGGCAAAAATAAATGAAGTCAAATAAGCTCGTAAGGATGAAAGTGACCGAGGGAAACCCTGACGAGGCGCCTGTCCAGACGGAGCGCAACAAGCAAAAGAGCGACTGGCGGTGGCCGGCAACCGACCAACAGCTGATCGATGGTCGCGCAGGGCGGGCGCTGACGCTCCAACTGATCACCACAATGGGGGGAAACTGCTCACTTTGTTCAAAAAATGCCGCTCGTAACTGACATTCCTATAACATCACTTCCAAGGAAAACTGAACGATAAATTTGGAAGAACATAACTAGATGGGGCATTATAATTAGAAAAACGCTATGTAGGAAGTGATAAAACTATAAAAACTGGACCGTTTCTGCTACTCGCCACGTGTAATTGATCAGCGGCGGCAGGAACGAGAGCGTCAACAGTCTGATGAGACGCGGAAATTAATCAAGAAGGACGTGCATTCTTTGCCAGAAGCAAAAAGATTACAGTAATAAAAAGTAGAACACCCTGACCTAATCAAAGATCCGAAACGAAATCATTTGCTGTGAGGGTAGCAATTTCCGTAGATAAATTGACGATGCTCGTACAGAAAGAGAACTGCGATATGAAAAAGACGTAGATTCTTATTATCTTTATTATTTAATTAATTAGAATTAAACAAAAGCCACAACAAAGGGGATCTTAAGAGAGCGAACAGAAGTGACTATTTAAAATGGACTGTATAAACCAAGGAAGATTAGATGAAATTATGAGTTAGTTTAAGCCACCCTTATTCCAACAAAGGTGTTCTGAAGAGAGCAAGGATGGACACGGTGTTACCCACACAAGATCCCTGCGCATAGAAAGAGTGAGTTGAGAAGGAAAAATAAGAAACAAGATAAACGTTGAAAAAGAAAATCAGAGATCCTGAAAACCATAGTAGCAGTGAACCGAGAAAAGATCATATTTGAACAAAACATGAAACACATCTTCTATTGCAACAAAAAATATCTACTTAACTCAGCTGAAGATTTCACATTTTCTCTCTCTAATTGTGCTAATTCCCAAAAATACTAGTTTCCACCTGAGAGAAGACGGGAAATCAGTGCATAAGGTGTGGTCCCACACTAAGTCCCCTGCGCATAAAAACAAGTTTGGAAAGAAGAGGAAGGAAGGACGACGAGATAATGGGAAAAGCATACAAGCTTAACGAAGCAAAGTGGGCACGCAAGACAGAAGACCCGAAGGCCTATCTATAGCTGAGATAACCCAACAGTATTTCCCCCGAGGGCGTCACTCCCCATAGGATGGGAAGACAAACTTGACTAACCTGAACCTACTGCCAGTCCTTTTATGCCTCGTGAAGGGAATCACTCGCAGAGCTGAAGATAGCGTTCAATTGAGGGTCAAGACATGACGCGTACTGTGAACTAGAGCAATCGCTTAAAATGATGGCCAGGGATGAACAAAACCATGGCAACAGAATTAGGAAACAACCATGGCAACAGAATTAGGAAACAACCATGGCAACAGAATTAGGAAACAACCATGGCAACAGAATTAGGAAACAACCATGGCAACAGAATTAGGACATCAACCATGGCATACTGGATCAAGAGAAAAAGTTGTATCGGAGATATGACGAATAAAATACGATGTATCAATACATGTATTCGAATGCGTCGAAATATGGGAAATGTTATATACATGAATAACAAAATTTAGTACGAAAAATAGTGTCTTTCCTCTAAATCATAATTTTATTTATAAAATAAAGTTTCAAGAATCATATCAGGTTTCTGCAGGATCAAATATTTTTAAAACAATAGTAAAATCTTTATATTTTGATTACACTACACGAGTATAAAAACACTTCCAACATTCAGGTCTGAATGAGAGCAAGTGAGCTGCAGTTTGTGGTGAGGAATTTCATCTTGCAACAACCCCCACTATGCGGCTAACCTCAAGCCTTGAACATTTCATAACCCTGCGGTCATCACCAAAATAAGATATAAATACGCCGGAGCAACGCTCTCAAGGTTCGTCTCGCTGAGGTCAAATGCAAGAGATATCGGCGCACTCAACCAGCGGCATTCCGTTACAAAACCTCAACTCAGAAGCGAGCTGTCCCCAGGAATTGAGCTTCTTGTCATGAGGAAATGGTGCCTGCAAGACTAGTTTTTAACCACACTTGGTGACCCTGCAGGCAGGCTGCTTAGATCGCCGCGCCTCCAAGGCAGCACTCATCTTTTCGGAGGTAGCCAAACATAAGAGAACGTTGCTCCAATAAAAGCTACTTTTCAACGTTTCGGCCACAGGCCATCATCAGTGGTAAGAATTCTGGAAAGGTACATGGTAAAAATGAACTATTGCAGAACGACAAATCTAAAAACAAGTAATAAAATTACGTTCATTGCGATCATCTATTTACAATGGCTAGAGGAAATGAGCTATTTTCGGTCATGGCAAAACTACAGCTTCATACAGATATGCTCATTCTAGAGTCCTCGTACATTTTTAAACTTAACCCGGTTTTAAACTAAACTCTCTGTTCATTTCCTCTAGCCATAGGAAACAGATGATCGCAATTAACGTAATTTCAAACTTGTTTTTAGATTTGTGATTCTAAAATAGTTTATTTCTACTTTGTACCTTTTCAGAATTCGTACCACTGACGATGACCTGTGGCCGAAACGTATGACATTAGGTTTTATTGGAACATACACCTTAAATGATTAAAGTGGCTTATCTAGCTCGTTCATTTTTAGAACGTTGATCATTTTATCACAATTAATTTAGGCAAAATGACTATTTAAAAGTCACCAAATGAGTTGATTACCACTCTGAAATAAAGTTTCGATCAACGTCATCATTGGCATATTTCAGAGCGCTAAGGCCTTTTAAATCAGAATTGTGTAACAGCAAGAACAGCGCCTCACTCGGGTGAGACGTTTATCAGTCATGTGGTAACATCGCTGACAGTCCATCGTAACAACAGATGAAATGCTTCTGAGGATTTAAAAGCGAGAGAATATAGTGGGAACACATTATTAGTGAAGGTATAAATCTAAAAAGGGTCGTTAGCTAATGGCGCTCTGTACTACACACTGCAGATACAGAGACCTTTAGAAAAGAGCATTCTAGGAAAATGTGAAGATGCTGCACAACTGAAGCACATATTTGGAGTTAGGCCAGAGGGTGAGACGTATTACGCAAGGATGGACATGTTTGGGCCCTCGTGTATTTTGACAAAGCATACTAATGCATTGCATAGGTTTATGTTTGAAAAATTTTAATTTAAAGATAAAAACGAGTGTCACCGTAAACATCTTGCCAGAAACAATAGCTAAGACCTATGGACTACACCTGACTGCGCTTCAGCGTCATCATCAGTACAGAGAACATTACATAGAGGTATTTCAACAACATTAGCAATTAATACGTTAAAAGAAAATAAAAACCACATGAAATGAAAAAATAGAACTACGAAAACAAAACATTAACAAAAACTCCTTTCACAGCAGAATAACACTCAAGTCAAGAAGGTGTTTAGAATGTGCCTAAATTCCGAAATTCGGAGGCCAAATAATTAAATAAGGTTTGGGCTGAATCTAAAATATGAAATTAAGCATACCTACATGATTTTGGTCGAGACAATGCCCTCTGTAAGCCAAGACAAGCCAGCGAAACAAGACACCAATTCGAACTAAGACCATATTTTTTTAAATATTAATCCCTATTTCTCGCGGAACGTAGCTTCAAAGTTTTTTCCCGATTAGAGAAAGAACTAACGATTATTTTCCCGGAACTCAAATCAACACCTTGTTATGCTGACCTCTTTGTCCTACTGTTTCTCAAGAGAGGATTGCAGCAGACATGTATGTAGACTTTGAATCTTATTTAGGCTTTTCCTCTAATTTACGTGGATATACACCTTTTCAATAATTTCCGCATCAGCTACGTTTTTTTAAGCGACGAATGATAGGCTAACGAGAAAATATACCTGTGGTACTTCGTGCCAGAGTGAATGACAAATTGAAACTGAGCAATCTAAAACGATACAGACAAGTCAGAATACAGAATTCAATTAGTAAGCCCCAAGCAGCCAAAAAAAGTTGCGCACAACATTTTCACTTCATTTATGTTGCAATATTTTATTTCAGAGTTCATTAGTTTCAGTGAAACTGTACACGTACACATTTCAGAAGTGTTTATCAAGTGCGTGGATACCTATTTTCAGTGAAGATGAAATTCTAAATTTTCACTTACATCGGAGAAATGACACATGGGAAGGACCAGTCAGCGTTTGATGAAGGATGCATCATTGGGTTTAAGAGAAAAATTAGTTTGCGACATCAGTACTGTTAACGCTACAAATATAAGAACGATACAGAGAACAACAGCACGCTGGAAACAAGATGGCGAACCCGGTTCATCTCGTGGAAATTGTGGAAAGTCTAACATTCTGGATGACAGAAACAGCCGCTTTTAGAAGAAATGAGTTAAGAAAAATCGGCGTTCATCAACGCAAATGACGTGAAGGTCTGAGTTTTGTGAAGGTACAAAAACAATTTCTCAAAGGACGAGAGTTAAAAAAAATTAACTGAGACAAATGAAATACACCAGCAAGTCATTACTGTCAGTAGCAAATGAGGGAGGAAAAAAAAGTTATTTGCTCGAGAACACAAATTGGTATGTGAAAGATTGAAAGTATGTACAGATTCATACTCTTTCGGAACGATGGACGCGTTAGGGTATGGCCACAGCCACATAAAGGCATAGATTCATCTTACATCGTCCCAAATGTTCAGGCATCTGAAAGCCGTGTGATGGTGTGTAGCTGTTTTTACTGAGATGGACATGGATCCGTCACTTTTTGCAATAACAAAATGAAGTCCCAGGACTATTTGCAAGTACTTTCTGACTCCAATCATCCTTCCATGTAGTTTAATTTTCCATGTGTTAACTGGATCTTTCAGAACGAGAATACTCGCATCCACAAGGCCAGTAATGTTCAAAATTGGTTCATGGCAAATGAGGGAACATTTCAGCACATAGGCTGGAGGCCACCACTATCTCCGGATTCGAACCCCCGTTAAAAATTTATGGGATGAGCTTGAGACAAACCTGCGTGACTCCTCGCCCCTTCCTTCAACACAGACTGCAGTGGGGGCAGGTTACTTCAATTACGTCCAAAAATAGAGATGCAGAGGATCCAGATTCGTGCAGAATCAATGTCAGGCAGAATGAAGGCTGCTATACGAGCTACTGGCGATTCAATCACTTGCTAATTAATTTCTGAACCAAGCAACTTTTTCGAGGACAATGTGTATAATTTAGTACACACACATGTGAACGAAAAACGCATGTCTTTACTATGTTAGACCTTTTGCTCAAGTTTCTTTTAGCGGTTCAAGCCAGGACACATTGAACAATACTCTTTTATTGTTTACCACAATAGATTTAATTTCCAAAAGTATTGAGCCGTGACGTTTAATGATTGAAAATAACAGAATGAGATGAAAGAAGGCACTGAAGAATCCTACCTAGAACGAGTGACCAATAAAATGACCTCTAGATTACCAGACAAAATTGACTATTACTACGACCTATCTGAGTTAATCAAGATCTCAATTTTATGAACGCTTAAGTTTTACAACATCTTAACTTCAACACCACCACATATCACCTTACTGCTAGCTACAGCTGATAGTGACAGAACGGTTAGTGTCTCAAGTTCAATTGCCGTCGCCAAAAATGTCCCTAACCTTAGAGTAATCCCTACATAAGTTCTTTTTACGAATCTGGAAGGTAATGGGCATTACTACGTAATAGTACCTACTCATACAGGGTGACCGACACTTTGCTGAACGAACTTCAGCATTAGACTGGAGCAGTTGAAATAAACATTTTTTACCCAATGACCATGTGGTCGAAAATATTTCGCTAAAGAGTAATAAGGACTTGAAATTTAAAATGTATTGGGAAAATCGTACTTTGAAAGTGACCGGGAAATGAAATGTAGGGTAGGATTTTTATCATGAACACAAAAAAGAATAACACCCTTAATTATTATGACCAAAAGAATCAATTGTCTGAATTAGGTTACGTACTTACAAAATAATGTAATTAACATGATGCCTATCTGTTGCGATGCAGACGTTCCAACGCTGGTGCAATGATTGCCGGACGCGATCAGAAACACCAGGAGTTTTACGAATCCTCGCGGAAGCTCCATAATTCTACCGATGAGGTCTTCTTCGGAATGAATCTGTGCTGTGTACATAACACTCCAAATGTCCCCAAAGTAGAAATCTAGGAGCGTTATATGAGAGACCTTGGGAGCCATGTGATGGGGTCGCCAATCCAGCGCATGATACTCTTTAACGAAGCATTTCCAACCACTTGTTTATTGAGTAAACAGTGTTGATTTCAACGGTCCCAACCTTATGCTGAGTTTGTTCAACGAAGTGCCATTCACTCTGTATAATACACGCACAATATTGTATGTTACGAATAAACTTTCCAATACTTCCTGACACTTTTCTATAATCAAGTAAGTAAACCCAGGCTAAAGTTTACGCTAAAATTAATCTCATTAACTGTAAAAATCCATTTCTTTTTCTATTTTTTATTCATTTCTTACCATATATAGAAATTAATATCCCGCAACGTTCAGACCGAACACCAAATGAACATATTCAGTAACATCGTAGTAGTTACAACGGCTGCAAATTTTCATGTAGCCCAAGATCGCATAAAAAACTGTTGTCAATTTCAACGCACTAAGACGAACATGAGGAAAAACTCAAAATCTATCGACCGCGACAGGGCTGAAGCTTTACGAAGTTCAGACAGGCAGGAGCCTGAATTTCTATCAACTGCCGGCATGTGCTTCGTATTTTCACGTTAGCACAAGCTCTGTCGGCCATTAATCTTCTCATCCGAGGCGTCTCCCTCTCTTCCCCAGTGAGTGCGGCAGCGCTGCTTCCTCCCCTCTTTTATACAAACTCTGTACCGAGCAATGATACGCTCTTGACACATAACTTTACACGCATTACAGCCCGCAATGAATTCCTACAACAAGAACAGACTAAGTACACTCTCCTGAGCTAACCTGTCTTTTACGTGAAGATCCAATTATATCAATTCATTAGGATACATGGCGAGAAACTTCCTTCTTTCCACACGAACAAGTCCGCGACCTAGACGTACTGATGAACT
This sequence comes from Platorchestia sp. MABIK, assembly GCA_014220935.1. Lineage (NCBI taxonomy): Eukaryota > Metazoa > Arthropoda > Malacostraca > Amphipoda > Talitridae > Platorchestia > Platorchestia sp. MABIK. The sequence continues at coordinate 2,212 of JACJUY010001197.1, read as the reverse complement.
TATCAATACCCTCACAAGTAAAACACATTCCGAAATCAAATTTTGAGAAAATTCAAACCTCTGCACAATAATGAATATCAATTGCGTTGTCTACACAATTTATGGCTCTAACTCCGACCTCCATCAAGACTTGACGCACTTTCCAAGTAGTTTGATTCCACTCTTAAAAATTAACATTTTTTTTTATAGGCTAAATAGGAAAGGAAGATTTTGGATTCAATACAATATAATCTGTGCTCTATGCTCGGTAAATTAAAATCTCCATCACGAATAACTCAAGATTTTTTTTCTCAAGTGAGCATTCAATTATTTCCAGAACGTCCAGTAAAGCCACAACAAATATTCGATCATTTTTCTAATTTCAGTCATTTTTTTAACAAATTCCCGGACTTTAATGAATACCAACAAGTAAACAAGAAAACAAACGCAGAATCAACATCAAGCAGAAATAACTCAACCGAAAATAACAACACTTGCCAGCGAGGAAAATAGCTCGCCGCAAGACAAATAAGGAAGCTCAATAGATGGAGCTGGTCATACTTGCTGGCGAAAAAGCCTTAGGTCAATGAAGTGAACAATCCCCAAATGAAAAATGAAAATAAACTGAAAAGACTGACGGAACAGCAGCGCGTGTGATTCAGCAGATATTCACTAAAATGGCACATGCGTCTTCTTCCCGAAAGGATGGAGTAAAATTAAATTCAGAGCGTCCTCCGCAAGCTAGCATTAACAATTAACAGCTAACTAAAACACTCACTTTCTACCCCTTGCTACGATCAAAGCTTGGATATCCCAACTACAAGTACGGTAGCGCCCTGTCACCAAGACAGGGAGGCTAATCTCCCTTATAACGCGGTCACCTTTAGGAGACGACACTGGAAGGAAACTTTCCGGATAGTAGCCCATTGCTGCACATTATTACCTCCTTCTACACGATAGAGAAGGGGCTGTATTTCAGGTGCAAATACCAGATCATTTAAAAGGAATTATAGTTCATGCTATTGTTACCATAAATTGTCATTCTAGTCGTGTACGTTGAAGTTTATCAGAGTTTCAAGTACATCCGGGAAAAATACAAAAAACATAACGGTTTTGCTTACTCGATTCACTATTATCGCCAAAAATACCAACAAAACATTTCAGGTCGGACCTGATACTTTCTACGTAAACGATTGGACCAACTCTAATTCATAATACTTGTACAAGTTTCATGCCCACATAAGAATGGGCGTATCGTAAGCAACGTGTTAAAATGGTGAAACTGAGTTGAATTGACTTTGAATCATAAATTTTAATTCAACCCGCCGTAGTCAACGAGTCTAAAAAAATAAACAAAGTGTATATTTTTACAGTTTGAGTTATGCGCGTTGTGTCGACACTGGTTACGCTATTCCAAAAATGTTCACACACTTCCGTCTTATACCCCTAGACCACTTCATTACTTGCATTCCAACTTACCTTTCAGTAATAGAGTAAATTATGCGTTACTAAACACGAGTTTACTAACCACAATTTTAAGTTCAATAATCACAATTTCAAGTTTAATAACCACAATAAATGTGTTCCCAAGAGAGGAACGAGGAAAGCACCATTTAGCATAGAATTGAGGGTACGGAGAATCTATGCACAAGGCACACCCGATACGCAAAAACAGCAAGATCGAAAGAAGTTTATGACATAAAACTTCCAAAAGAAAGTAAAAGGTGCTGAAAAAAATACAGCAGTGAACTGAGAAAAAGATAGTCAGAAACAACGTAGAAGATTTATTCTGTTTCAACTAAATGAAGGCCTACCTTACCATTTCAGAAAATCACACTATCCTAGGAGCGCTAATTACGATAGTTACAATTGCTGCATTATCCTGAATGGCCATCCAGTAAAAGGAACAATAATAATTTCATTTAAAAAGCTCCATTCAAAAATTTTTTTCAGTGTCCAGCTCCGGCAAGCCACTCCGCTAAGTGGCCGCTCGAGACGTGTCAACAAGGCAGTGATCAGGCGTATACTCGCGCTCAGCAGCGCGCAAAGAAAAAATTATGTGGGCTGCTTAATGAGCAGCCTACATAATTTTAATAAGCAGCTATTATTTATTAACACTGTAATAAGCAGCCATAATTTATTAACACCTTAATAAGAAGCCATTGGCGTAACCTTCTTTTCTTTTCAAGTCAATTATACAGTTATTTCTACTTCGTCAGTCGTTTCAAGGTTG
>JACJUY010001196.1:143440-156368 GCA_014220935.1 Platorchestia sp. MABIK | reverse complement strand
GAAGCAGAGGGGCCTAGTTGCGTATTGAAGAAGGAGGCGAGTGACTGACCTGCTGTGAAGCAGAGGGCCTAGTTGCGTATTGAAGAAGGAGGCGAGTGACTGACCTGCTGTGAAGCAGAGGGCCTAGTTGCGTATGGAAGAAGGAGGCTAGTGACTGACCTGCCCTGAAGCACAGCGGCCGCGTAGCCCTGCACCCGAGCGCTCTCTGGTCCTCAGGCAGAAGCTCCCTTGAGTCTTGCTTAGTGACTCTCAGACGACCACCGCGTCCCTCTCGCAAGTTAGTCATCACTTCTTGACTTGAGCCGTACACGTTGCTGATCATTCGATATGAATATCATTTAAAGGGTGTCGGCAAATCGAGACCGTATTCGCACGAAAATAGTTATTGTCTCTTAAAAGCATGACAAATAGATCTCTGATTGCATCACAGCGTGTACAGGAATTACAGATCAAAATTTTCATATTGATGACATCCATCTTTTCTCTGTTTGAAATTGAAACAGGTTCCCGGATCATTTATAGCCACACTAAAAGTTCGTTTGCGGTTCTCATTTACCAGAATATTTCAGGGCGTATCAATTGTTCAGCTTCAAAAGTAGTAACGACAATCTAAGTCGATGGGAATGCTCCACCGCTTCTAAAGCTCAGAGTGAGTACGAGCAAAGTAGTTCGGTAGGTATACCTTGAGCTAGTTTTAAATGAATTTGCGGCATTTGATATAATTTTCAGATATTTTATGTTTAATCTTTGCAAAAATTTCAGATTTTAAGAAGATTTCAAAATCGGCCATCTTTGAAGAAGCATTTTCAAATCTTGTCATACAACTGTAATCGCTGCTCGAATTGCTGTGAAACCTTCTTGAAATACAGAATACTTATTCAATGAAACTAATATTTTTACGATGATGAACTGCGATGAATGAAAAATTTAACCTATTAAGAAAGTGTATGGACCACGTATCGGAAATCACGGAGAACTTAAAGGCATTCATAGGTTTTAAGCATCTGATTGAAATACACCAACATTCATTCATAAATTCATATTCCCTTCAACCCAGACACAACGCATCTAGTGCACGGACTACTCGATGCCTCGTTTGGAATTCATGCTTTGTCTTTGTCCTGCTTAACGGATGTACTAAACCTAACAAGTTGGGCGTCCAGACCTTGAGTCGATGTAGGCGGTAATTTGGTTCATTTGCTCCCTCGGTCCGAAGTTGCATTCCTTCTTAATGGCTGGCATGGAGCGAGTGAACTCCATGCACTGCAGGCCAAAGTTGGAGTAAAACGGGTCGTCCCTAGGGATGCTGATGGGCATACACTCGGGGTGCAGCTCCTGAGGAGGTCGGTGGGCGCCTCTAGAGCAGCACACGATGTCTGCAAAACTGTCACCTGGAGGCACATTAAGATCAAGTTTTCGATAACGGAGTCAGACAGATATTGTTTCGTCATCCAGCCCTGTAATTTTTTATAATAGCTACCAGAAGGGCAGCCATTACCTCATACCATTACCGACACACCAGGGATTATGGCCATTACCTCATAACATTACTAGTGATGATGAAGTAACGATGATTGATTCAGTGCGTGTTGAAGCTTCACTTGGTCACTAAGATTGTCTTCATTCTTAAATAAACTAATTCTTCAAATAAATAATCCACGTTCAATTTAGCCCAAAATTATTAGCCCAAAAAAATCTCTAGGGCAAACAGCGATAAAATTACTCTAGCAATCGCCACTGTGAAACCAGACTCTTCTGTCAACCGAAACTATACTCAGCTTTTACAAGACACCTGAGAGGCACTGTTATAATGAAGCTTGAAGTCAAATCTACATTGCTGACCTCATTGTCGCTTTGTTATGCAGAGAGCGGAGGTAAAATTAAGGAAATGCTCAATGCATGAGTTTTTCCTAGACTCGAGACCTTTGCTGATGGGTGTGTGGGTGATGTCGTGGTCCAAGAACTGCCCCCACTGCATGATGAGGAGCGTGAAGTCTTTGTACACGTCGTCTCTTGTGACCAGCATGCGTTGGCTCAGCGCTCTCGGGGACGGCAGCTCGGACCCTGCCTTGCTGATGCGAGGAGCATTCACTCCTGCAAACATTGTCATCTAAATAGAATTCTTGTGTGTCGACTGAGAAGTCTGATGATTCGGAGCGATGAAAAATCATAATCATGTGTGTTTATGTTTTATTTGTCCATGCAGTCATCGGAGCTAAGGTGTATTCAATAGGTAAACAGATATTATGTTTGTTTAGGAACGAATTCCAGGGATCATGGCAAAAAACGTTCTCACTTTTTGTTTGGGGCATAGAGAGATTCTCCGGGCAACAGTCTCAACTGTAATTTTACGATACTAAAAACTTATCTTTTCATTGAATCACCTCTTTTGTGATCCGTTAGCTTCACTATACTGTAATTGCCACTCAGATGACGATCACTATGCAAATAAAATGCAATGGCAATGCACAGCTTAGTTTTGAGTGGAACAAGCGTGATCTCCTGATCGAAGTACCACAAATTTCAAGACGAGTAAAGTCCTTCAAATACATTATAAATCTAAAGTAACCCCACACATTGTCCATCTAAGAGCAGTACGGAACATCATCAGAGCATCACCACACATTTCCAATGAAACAGCAGTACAGAACACCACAAGAGCAACATCACACGCGTATATCGCGTATGAATGCAGCACCACACGCGTACGAATGCAGCACCACAAGTGTGATGAGCTCACAAATGGCCGCACCATCGCTGTATTCCGGGAAGATAATGCGCTGGTATGCGGTGGCCGCCTGTCCCCACGCCTTGTTTCGGAGGTTGTTGCACGACCCGTCCGCCGTCCTGTACTTCGTCTCGGGACACACTGGGTCAGGCGGGCACGCGTTCGCAATGCTGGTGTCCTGTACGCTCAACTTGCTCAGCCCAGACTCTGCTTCTTGCTTGCTGAACCCAAATCTGCACAAAAGAAAATCATGAATTATCAAAACTTTCTAAAGAAGGACTTCCGCGGCGTTAGCTGAACGGTCATGACGTTGCCTTGAAACCTGTGCTTTTGTTTCTTACCTATTGTAGCCTGATTTATTAACCAATTTTGGGTTTCCCGTATACCTTGGTGATGGTATAGTTCACCACTGTCAGCATTACAGCTCATCGATGACCATCTTTCCGATACAATCTTTAGTTCTCTTCGACACGACCCACTTTATGATTAGGTATACCTATATTCTCGTTGACCAAGTGAACCTTGGGCCTCTAATTGACCAAGTATCCCTTTGCTTACTCATTGACCGAGTAAATATCGAGATACTCTTTGACCAAGCAGACATTGACCCCCTCCCTGACCATGAAAACCTTAATTCAGACCCTATAGACCCATATAGGCCAGGCAGGCCTTAACTCACTCTTTGACCAGGTTCAACGTAGCCCCGAGGGTGAGCGTAGCTTTCTTAGCCTTGTCGACGACGTTCTCGTCGGTATCGAAGAGGCGGGCGTGAAGGAAGACCGGAGTGTCTTTCTCAGCAACGATGTTGTTGAAGACCTGGTACACATAATGGACAGTTAGAAGTCGAGGAACTCCTTATAAAACTGAGTATATATATATATATGTGTGTGATTGTGAAACTAAATGCCAGTTATTCAACCATTTGATTAAGAAGTGCACTATAATAAGACAATTACTTCAATAATTTTGAGCATTAGAATGATTTTTTACTTTAAAAATCACGAAAATCATATTGTGTTCAGCAGCACCAAATATCATCAAGAACACTTTCAAGTTGAGATTATAAAAAAGAAAGAGGTAAAGTCATCTTCCATGCCAGCAGTGTTTTTTGATTTCGCTCACTAAAGTTTCTATTATATATAACTCTAGACTTGCCAAAATAAGACATTTCGCTGAGTACAAATTGAATTGTCTGTTAATACTGTTATCTAAAGAAATATTTCTCTTTTGATTCCAGATAATGTGTATCTGTTATCTATTTTTGCTAATTATCCGAACTTTACAGGTTGGAATACCTACTGTTCCTACTTCGGCCAATGAGTTCCATTGCGGCAAGTGAAATAGCGGTCTTACTTATACTATGTCAGTTGTGCGTATTGATAATACAGGACGGAAAATGCGGAACTTTTTCTCGAATAAATTTACATTGTGACATCTTAAAATTACTGAACACTTAAAATGACAAGATGAGATTTTGAAGGGGGACTAAAGATAGTCACTGCAAGGTTAACAATTTTAGAACATTATCACAGATGATATGGCAGTTGAAGCTTGAAGTGAAAATTGTCATAGTTGCGTGTGCTTTTAGATAGCTAGCGTATTCTTGAGTATCCAACTCAGAAATCCCGAATAAAAAAAGGCGTCACAAGCGTAAGGCCGTGGGACCTTATCGCACATTATCTGCTTAATGTTCTGAAAGCTTTTGTCTTCATCCACGGGTACGACACAGCATGTGTCCGAACTCTAATAATCATGTGCACATTTATAATGTACAGCACAACATAACTTCATCTTTAAAAAAATACATGTACATAGTACTGGAATACTGGGTGTACACTATACTACAAAACTACATGTATACAGTAGTGGAACACTAAGTTCACATTGCAATACAAAACTACATGTATATAGTAGTGGAATACCAGCTGCACATGGTACTACAAAACTATTTGCACATAGTACTGGAATACCAGGTGCACACTGAACTGCAGCACACAGTGGACACAGTACTGGAATACCAGGTGCACACTGAACTGCAGCACACAGTGGACACAGTACTGGAATACCAGGTGTACATTGTACTGCAGCACACAGTGGACACAGTACTGGAATACCAGGTGTAAATTGTTCTGCAGCACACAGTGGACACAGTACTGGAATACCAGGTGTACATTGTACTGCAGCACACAGTGGAAACAGTACTGGAATATCAGGTGTACATTGTACTGCAGCACACAGTGGACACAGTACTGGAATACCAGGTGTACATAGTACTGCAGCACACAGTGGACACAGTACTGGAATATCAGGTGTACATTGTACTGCAGCACACATTGTCCCGGTACAAGGGTCTAGGCATGGCGACCTGTACATTATACTCACCAGCTCCCTCTCGAATTCGCTCCTCTGCTTGGCCTGGGCCTGCGACTGCTCCACCGCGAAATTGATCTGACGCGGTTCCAGCCCTAGAGGCGCACCCTGGGGAGGCGGGGGCTTGTCCACGATGCTGTTAGTGTCTGCAACACAGGCATGATGTGCTGTTATTGTGTTTTGTTCACGGTGAATTATCGATCTTACTCGATGTGTTGTGTTCCTTTAGCTTTTGCTACTGAAGGATTTTCCATGTGCTGCAGACTATGGGAGCAAAAGCGATACTTAAAAAATATTTTTGTATGACACACAGAGTGAAACAAATTCAGAAGTATAGTGAAGCTGACGTGCAAGGTGCGATGTAATTAGTTACCACTTTTGATAATTTTAAATTTATTTCACATGCGTTTGAGGTTGGCTTTCGTTGCTTCCTTTCACACTCGTTGGGGCCAAACAATAGTTTCTAGGGCAAAACACAATAATTTTCAAAAATCTCCCATAAATTTGGAGAAAAAAACGTTGGGATTTAATATATTTAAGCAGAGCACTACGATGTACAAGTTAGTCAGCCTGTCCTGTTAAAGACTGAGCTAAAACTTTGATGAAGTATTTGAAATCTTTACTTAAATCACTCTGAGACGAACAGAAGCTTTGAATTTTTCCCTGTGCTCCTGCATATCATTCAAAATGATCCTTCTAAAACTGTATGGGAGAATCAACAGACCCATAACGATACGCTTAGTTCACACGTAACAATAAAGTATTCACATCACACCACACGATCAAGCCAAATAATCTAACAGCACATTTTCGCTTATCGAAAAAATAATATTCTCCACCTACAACTGTATTTTGTTTTACAGTAACTACAGTCTTTCTTTCAAGGCTTTGGAGAGATGGAGCGAAATGCATGATCATTCAGTATGAAGATTTACCTCAACCCTTTCTTACCAGCCTTCCCGGTTTTCTACATCAACAGATAAATTGTTTGCTCTGGTAAACTCCTACGTACCGTACCGCGCAGATGCGAAATAGCAAACCAGGACCTTTTCATGTGAGGTTTTTGTGCTAATGTAAAATGATTCCAAGCGATGATAAAGCCGTCTTCTATGATCAATTGGATCTTTGTCACTCAGCAGTGAACTCAGGGACTCCATGTGTGTGATTCTCACCCTTAGTGGGCTGGGCCACGGTGGGGCAGCAGACGCCCTGCTTCTCCGCGTCGATGGTGCATGGCGAGCGCGACAGCACGGCGATTTCGGCGAAGAAGGTGGCGCACTGCACCAGCAGGCGACACAGGCCCGCCTCCCCTGCCGCGGTCGTGCAGCTCACCTGTAGGCCAGAGGCTAGTTTAGGATTAAGGGCCTAGGCAAAAGTCTTCAGTTAGGATCAAGGGCCTAGGCAAAAGGCTTCAGTTAGGATCAAGGGCCTAGGCAAAAGTCTTCAGTTAGGATCAAGGGCCTAGGCAAAAGGCTTCAGTTAGGATCAAGGGTCTAGGCAAAAAGCGTCAGCATGAACACAATTTTTGAACACAATTTCGCCGTTTGAACACAATTTCGAAGGGCTGGAGCTCAGAAATTACGTATTCGATTTTGCGCTGTGCGTTTAGAAGTGGATCAGCACGGTCACTCTCATGAACTGGGTGTGCTTGATACAAATTTACTTCTTTTGCTGTACTGATTTAATTTATTTTATGACACGCTTAATACGAGAGCAGTTTTCAAACTTGAACACCTTCACATGCAGAAAATGACAGCTTACCATACGTGTGGCCTGAGCCAGCTAAATCATCGCAGTTTGTGTATTTGTTACACAGAAAGTGTATGGGTCCTAATCAGTGGATTCACGAATATTATTATTATAATTTTCGGGTTTTCCCGCCGTTCTTGATACTCAAACGAAATCACAGCACAATTTGGTAGTGTTGCAACATTCAGGTATTATAATGGGAATTTGCGGGGGATGAGGGACTCACGAATAAGAAGGACGCAGTGATAGATAATAGCACATGAACTGGCTGCAGTAGCAGAGTACAATTCGTGACTTTCACAGTATCCTCAATCAAGCAAACAATGAAGGAAGTGCAAGGATAAGTGCTACGTGCTGAAGTTCTTCTGGAATTTTTACACCGAAGTGCCATTGTGTCATCATAAGCCTACTTTCCAATCCAGCTTTCATTCTCACACTTTTTCTTTCAGTCGTAATTATTCTAATTGCGTACTTCATTTGCAAGCGAGCTCGCTGTTTTGTTCTGCTAACGCAGCAAAATGCTGTTTACAGATTCCACCCCGACGTATTGAAAACCGGTTGAGCCACTCGCTCTGGTGCCTCAATTGATTAATCGTTCTCCCCAATTCCAATGTTTCACTCAATATATCTTGAAATGTTCCCTTGCCTTTCATAACCTGTGACAGAACACGAGATATTTTGTTAGGGAAGTGTCCCCCTTACCCTCAGGACTATTTACCCAAGAACAATACATGAATATTCCGGTGTGACCAAACACTGCTCTAACAGTCGGGTTACATTTTATAATTAAGCCATCTTACGGACCTTGGGGAGCACCTCCTCTCTGGGGAAGAACAGCTCAATGCCGCCCCGGTCCTGAGGTGGGGTCTGGAACTGAGCAAGGCTGGGAACGTGGCCTCCCCCAGACACGTGTTGTGGCCCCGTGCGCGGGGCTAGACTTCCCTCACCAGCGTCTGGGGAAGCAAGACACGACTTCGGAACTTTTCACAGAGTTTGTCAAGGCCATGCACAATAGAGACGCATTCATAAATAAATGTAAGCAGAGGTTAACATGAGAGACGTTTTGAAAGGTATAAATTACTTTCAGAATGTGGGAAGTTCCAAAACGTTTTGTGGAAACATATAGGGTGATCGGCGCTTTGTTGAACAACCTTTAACATAACATAAGGTTGGGACCATCGAGATGATCGCTTTTGACTCAATGACTGTGTGGTCAAAAACGTTCATTTGAAGAGCTGTAAGGATTTAAAATTTGAAATTTGTTGGAGAAAATTCGTACTTTGAGAGTGTCAGGGAAAGCATGACTCATAATAAAGCGTCTTTATTATGAACGCAAGAAACAGAATAACGGTCGTCTTTATCATGAACGCAAGAAACAGAATAACGGTCTAAATTTCTATTACCACAAAAAGACAGATTTTTAAATTAGGTGAGGTATTTGCAAAAGATTTTCAACATGACACCCATCTGCTGTGATGCAGGCGTTCATTCGCCGATGCAATGACAGCTGGAATGATCGAAGACTCCAAGAGTTTCACGAATCGATGCGGAGTTCTCAACGATTCTGCCGATGAAGTCTTCCGAATGAATGTTTCGCGCATCAGAAGTAGGAATCTACGGTCGGGATATCATGAGACCTTGGTGACCATGTGAACGAAACCTTGGTGGGCATGTGAGTAACTCTTTGGCGAGGCATTTTCGACCACACGATTATTGAGCAAAAAGTGCTTATTTCAACGGTCCCAACCTTATAGATATTACAGTATGTTCAACACAGTGCCAGTCATCCTGTACATTTAATCGATAGGAACAGCTTAGTTTTGTGCTGGGTACTTACAGACAGTATATTCTCCAACATTTTCGTTGTAAAACATGTTAATTAATTTCCTTAAAAACAGTACTAATTGGATTTGCAAAAATGAGCATCGAAAATAAAAAGTGTGAATTCAGGGACGAGATAAAAAGGCCAAGATTATTTTAGCGTTGTTTGGAATCGGTATTTAATCGTTTATTTGTCCATTTACTTAATATGGTAAAACTTTTTATGTGTGGAGCCATGGCTTCTGATTTGCTGAGAGAAAACTCAGCTTCCCCGTCGTAAACGTCCACTATCAAGTCAACTCAGGATCTGTGGGCGTGCAAGACAGTGCCTCACACAAACACCTTGAATTTTGTTATTTCAGTCTACCAATATTTATCAGTTGGCTGTTGAATCTTCGTAAAGAAAACGCAAGTTTAGATTAAAAAATGCGTTAGGAAAAACAAAATTTTTCCCATTCCATACCTTAAATTTCATATACTGAAATCTTGACTGTGTAAAGCAATCACTTGCGCAGTTGTTATACAAATAAAAATATTGTGTTATCATGCAGAATGGTTGGTCAAATAACACGAGCAGAGGGTTCGGCCATTCGTGCTAGCTTTGGTATCGATCATACCATGGGAGCAAGGTAATAGCGATTACATACATTTGAACACGTTAATTGCAGCAGTTAATTTTAGGTCAGCAGCATTACAAAAATTCCCTCAGAGGCCTCCGATGGGTCCCTTCGCAGACAACATGTTAAGATATGTTTCTGCATCAAAAGAATAAAAGTTCACAAGCGAGAGTCCATTTGGAGGCGGTAAAGCAATCAAGAACTTGGCAGTCTAATTAGACCTTCGCCAGACAGTCGTGCGACCGATAATATCTGATTCGACCTCGGCAGTGTAAAATACTCTTGTCGTAACTTCCAAACCAACCTGAGCAGCACCACGCATGGACGGCAGTGATGCGAATATTAAGGTTTTCTGCCTCACCTAACACGGCTGACGCTGCTACCTGGGCAAATGTTTCCGTGTACTCTGTGAGAAAAATGACTGCTCCTCGATGTATATTTTTTATTAGGTCTGATGTGCTCAAAAGTGTCTTGAATACAACGCTTCGTTGCACGAGGACGAAAAAAGTTTGCATGCATGTAATCGTTTCCACGAAAACCCTTAGAAGAGAAACGCAGATAAATTGTCTAAGAGACAAATGAGGTGCCTGAGACGTATAATCTGAGTGTCAAGATAGGGTGGAGTGAGCAACGAGGAGATGCAGCGGAGAACAGGCTTATTGAGCGCGCTGTCGGGTGAGGTAGAGGGTATAAAGCAAGAGGTGGCTTGGCTTTGTGCAGAAAATAAACGAGTCAGAGAGTAATGAAGCCGGAGCTGTGCGGAAGGTCTGCTTACTTTTAGCGGATAGATATTGAGAACAGAGCCAAGTAAAATTGGTTTGTCCGTACAGATGGTAAAACCGCACACTGGATACTATAGCAAGAGGCGGCTTGAGGAGAATAAATAGAGGATGATTATTGAATTCTACTTTTTTCACGGAGCTTCGTTAAACACACGCCCTCGTGGCTCGCCTGCTCTTTTGACAAAAATGATAGTGAAGCAAAACCTCGCGATATAACATGGCAGTGATTAGCCAGCATTAGAGGTGAGCGAAATTTCAGATCCAGCAAGAGTATGTAGAGATGCTTGACATATTAGACGGTTGTTTAGCGATAGGGGAAAATCTTTATTTCACCTTCAGCACGTTTCTACTCGGGTATTGAGGGATTACTACCCAAAACCCGACTTAAACTTTAATTAAAAGTTCGTCTACAGTTATCTGAACTTATCCCCTCACCCTTCAGCGGAGTGGTGGATCCGTCACCCTCGGCAGGAGGAGAAACGAGAGGCGGCTTTGAGGCATCCTGCCCTGGGAAGACAATCTGTGGGGTGCAGGTCCCCCATTGGATGGCCAGCATCAACACAACCACCTCTGAAAACGTTGTCAACTTGGCCATATTTTTAGTTCCAACGCCTGTAACGCCGATGGAATCTACGAACTTCATAAATAAAACCCAGAACCTGAAATTAGGGAGAGAAATTAAACAATCTGAAGCAATATAAGCTCAAAAAAGTAAGAATGCGAATTAACTGATAGTAGTCTCTGTAGAGTTTTGAGCTTTCATGGCCGTCTGAAAAATTTCTCCTTGTGAAGAAGTTGAAGGCGTGATCTCACCTAGCAATTTATGCGGCCCCTGACTGCGGGTGTTGTTGCACGTGGCCTGCTAGCAACGGGCGGTGCAGCCTGTCGTGCAGCTTGCCGTGCAGCTTGCCGTGCAGCTTGCCGTGCAGCTTGCCGTGCAGCTTGCCGTGCAGCTTGCCGTGCAGCTTGCCGTGCAGCTTGCCGTGCAGCTTGCCGTGCAGCTTGCCGTGCAGCTTGCCGAACAGCTTGCCGTGCAGCTTGCCGTGCAGCTTGCCGTGCAGCTTGCCGTGCAGCTTGCCGTGCAGCATATTTAAATAACCTTATTAAGGTTCGAGTGCAACATTGGCCTCCCCATTCTCCACATTTGGCCACTTTGCACCTCACTGCACACTACAGGCAACAAGGCTTCGCAGCTCGCTGAGCTGTCATCGCGTCTCCATGGAAACACCGCGGAATCAGCCAGACGCACATTAACGCCCCATGAGCGCTCCGTGTGCTCTTTCATGTTTCTTGTCGTATATTGTAGTGTTCGTGTCACGCATCAGAATGAAACTTTCATTAAGTTGTCTGTAGTTCGATGCAGTGAATCAGAAATGATAACCTGTGCCTTATTGTCTATGACCTACGTGAGATACTGTAGACTTGTTGAGCAATTTTGATTGTTTCCTGGCAGTAATAAATTAATTTTTACTCCATCCGCATGACAATTTAGATGATAAAGAAAAACTACTCAAGGACTTGTTTCGGTGATCATTTAAGCACAGGGCGGCGAGTTAGCGCGGTGGTATGAGACGCGAGATATTTTCAAACTTCTGCTCTAAAACTTTTTCACAAGTTCATCAAGTTTTTTTAATATTGTAAATGCACGAAGATTAGATTAGATTATCAGTTAGTTGATGCCTCCCTGGCCGCCACAAATGCGATCCAAGGAGAGGAAGGAAGACGGCACCATTTAGTATGGAGATAAGGGAACGTGGAATCTATGCAGAAAAGGCATAGAAACAGTAAGTTGAGAAAGATTATGAAACAAGATCAAAGTCGAAGAAGAAAGTAGGTGTTGAAAAACAGGACATCAGTGAACCGAAAAAAAGATGGTCCGTAACATAACAAAAACATTTCATTTCATCCAAACGAAGGCCTACCTAACTCTCAGATCGTTCCTTCGTATTTTCCCCCTGGGAGTGCTAATCCCCATACATACAATAGTTGTATCCTCCTGAGGTATGATAATGCATGAAATATATTAACTTTGTTTTCAAAAGCCTGAAAAAATATTGTGATTTCAAAACTCTTCGAGTATAATTTGAGTGCGGAATATTTTATTTCCATCCAATGGATCTTGTGCATTGTGTTCTCAAATGCCTATTAACTACGACCAGGACTAATAACCGTTACCTTCGGTCGAGCCAGAGCCAATTTCAAACGTTTAGGTGAAGAGACTTGCTGCTAACTATCTTCCTCTTCCCAACAGGAAGAAACACTGACCTCGCAATGTTTGGCTTTGTAGTCTCCAACCCTCCACACGCAGGGCAAGCGCTGTTGATCACGAACATGCAGTGACCGAAAAGCAAGAAATTAAATTTTACTTCAAAACTCATGAAATTAACAGAGATAAATTTCGTCACTGATATTCAATAAAAAATTAAAGAGTTTGAAATTAGCGGGCAGTTTCACAAGCTCATATGCAGCTCTAATTTTAACGCTCACAGAAAATACTACTTTCTCTTTCAGCGTGGTTTCAGGTACGCAAAAAGAGAAAAACATCTGCTAATATCAGTTTTCAATATTTATTTCGACATTTAGAAACACCGAAACAAAGCTGTGGTGCAGATATTCCAAGATCCGTGATCAGATGATAAGATCATCGATGTACATATTCTAAGATCAGCTCGTTGTGGCCTGCATCGAGCTGATGATTCTTACATGCCGGGCTGGTGTCCAAGTGGCCAGTCCAAGTGGCTAGTCCAAGTGGCTAGTCCAAGTGGCTAGTCCAAGTGGCTAGTCCAAGTGGCTAGTCCAAGTGGCTAGTCCAAGTGGCTAGTCCAAGTGGCTAGTCCAAGTGGCTAGTCCAAGTGGCTAGT
>JACJUY010001196.1:36968-141781 GCA_014220935.1 Platorchestia sp. MABIK | reverse complement strand
TGGTGGCAAGCACACATTGAGTGTGGTGGCAAGCACACGTGGAGTGTGGTGGCAAGCACACGTGGAGTGTGGTGACAAGCACACGTGGAGTGTGGGGTGGCAAGCACACATGGAATGTGGTGGCAAGCACATGTGGAGTGCGGCGGGAAGCACACCTGGAGTGTGGTGGTACGCAAGTGCTGCACAAGCTAAAAAAGACGGCGGGCGAGGCAACTCGTACTGTACTCTTAACTGACAACTGTCGTTTGTTCGCAATGCCGACGAAGCTTAGCATTGACCAGTAACTGCTAATACAAGGCCCAAACGCAGAAAACGGCCAGCAACTGTCATTAAGGAGCCGAGAAAAAGTATTGCATAGGCAATGGAAGCAGATCGAAAACAATTCTCGTAAACTCAGAAGTGAAGAAAATAATAATTTGGCAGTTGTGGGTTTCCTAGAGCCCAAGAACAGCAACCATCTGCTCCTCCTGAATTATCACAACGAAATTAGACTCTAACCTTCGTTTCTGCATGAAGAACGTTTGCGGAACGACCGGAAGAATTCCTACGAGAGAAAAATTGAAAACTAAAGTTTAGAGGTGAGGTATAAAAACTAGTTCTTGACTTAGAACAAAGATTTACTATTGCTCAGGGGAGTTGGTCAATTTGGTCGGTCACCGCAGTTCCTGCCGGTGTCGCTGGGAGTTCTGAGACCCCAGGGTCACAGCTCGGCTGTTACAGAATTGAAGCTGCCAAAATATGTAGACTGGACACAATGGTCCAGGCCCAGCAATTCAGGCACCGCTACAGATGCGCTACCCAAAACTGAGCGTACTTTGCCTTACTTAATCAAGAAACAAAAAGTTCTGAAACGGCTTCAGAGAAGAAGAATAGCGCAGTTGGTCATGATTACTAAGAATGATACGATACGATGCTAGTTTAATGTGGCCCATAGACGATCAATTTTATTGTCAATTTCATTGACTCAATATATTGATGAAATTTTGTTTTTGCTCACTGAAGTGGCCCATAGACGATCAATTTTATTGTCAATATAATTGACAATGATGAATATTGACAATTATATTGATCGTCTGTGGGCTTGATTGACAACCGTCAATTAATTGACTCAATGTATTGACGCAAAAAAATCAGTTTGAGCCCATAGACGATCAATTATATTGTCAATATCATTGACTCAATATATTGATGAGATTTTTTGCTGCCCACACACGGCGTCCATCTTTTCATCAATGTAATTGATGAAAACCAGTCATTACAGCAAATTCATTATTTTAATTTAGAGTGATATATCACATGCATCGCTTAAGAATAATTTACGCAAGATAACACAAGCAAGCTAAAAAACTATCTAGATTTTTTAGCTAATATCTACATTCCAAACTTTACAGCAAGGTTCAAGCAAAAAGCATCTAGATCTATCTATTAAATACCTAGAGTGCCAGGATGCCTGCACACCAAAAGATTTGATGAGAGAAAGCAAGCGAGCTTGAATTGATTAACATGGATTTCTATGGGATTGCACACACTGCAAGCAAGCAAGAGAGCCAGCGAGAAAGACTGAAGATTGGCCGAAGCGAGAAACCGACTCGAAGATGGTTTCACGCTTGAGAGCTGCAGCGAGAAGTCTCTGGCTGCCTGGCAGTGCGCGGTGAGATGTCGATAAGGGTGGCGTACTGCTCAATTCCTCCAGCATACACTGAACTTCTGATATCCGAAGTTAATGCTGTACTTTGCATTTAGAACTAAAAGAAATCCAAAGCACACGGACAGATTACATGTTTCAAAGCAATGGGATGAAGTCGGAATGAAATTCAACGTTACAAACGCATGCTTGTACTGCTCGTTTCTGTTATAGACATCTCTCCATGACATTTAGGAGCAAACTGGCTGTTATTTTGTGTGTGATAGATCCTGGCGACATCTTTCACTCCCGCTTGCTTTCTCGCTTTCAGTCTTTTGGTATGTAAGCACCCTCAGCCCTTGTTGCCATAACTTGCCCTACGTATTTTGTTAAAAGTACCACATTTAGCCGTACGAAAGTGGCAGATTCCAAGGAAAAAGAACCAAGTTATTACTTTTCTACACAATGCTTATTAAAAAGCTAATAATTATGAATAACATTAGTTCACTACATTCAAATGATAACTTTAATAATAAGACATAAAAAGTACCGCATATTTGTTGCAGCGCACTCCAGCATGCAAGAAGTAACAGATCTGCATGTACACAAAAACAAAATTCGAAGTATTTCCAAGTGTATACACTACGACTTTCAGAGCTCAGAATGAAATATTGACGCAATATATTGACGTGTCCAAATAGACATTTCGATATATTGACGAACCATCAATAAAAAATCAAAATGATTTGATTTCGTCAATTCATTGAGTCAATTAATTGACAGGTCGTCAATCAAGCCCACACACGATCAATATCATTGACAATATTCATCATTGACGATTATATTGACAATTAAATTTATCGTCTATAAGCTCAAACTGATTTTATTGCGTCAATACATTGAGTCAATTAATTGACAGTCGTCAATCAAGCCCACAGACGATCAATACAGTTGTCAATATTCATCATTGTCAATTATATTGACAATAAAATTGATCGTCTATGGGCCGCTTAAGCCTCCCTAACCGCTAAAAAAAAAAAGCCTTTCGAAGAGAGGAAGGAGGATTAGACTAGATTATTAGTTAGTTTAAGCCTCCCTATCCGCAACAAAGGCGATCCACAGAGAGGAAGGAAGAAGGCACCATTTAGTATGGAGTTAAGGGAACGCGGAATCTATGCAGAATGAGCATAGAAACAGGAAGTTGTGAATGAAGTTCATGAAACAAAATATAAATTGAAGAAGAAAGTAGTAGGTGCTAAAAACAAGACAGCAGTGAACCGAAAAAAGTTGGTCCTTAAAATTGAAAAAAAAAATTATTTTAACAGAAAGAAGGCCTACCTAACTCTTAGTGCGGGCTCTCACACATTTTCCTCTGGGAGTGCTATAATTCCCATAGATACAATAGTTGTTTGCCCCTGAGGAGGAGGTTACTAGGAAGAAGGTTCCATGCAATACGCATTGGGCAGCTCTATCAAGAAGAGGTAAAAATAAAATTGTCAAGGAGAATTGCGCATTTCCAAACTCGCACAAAGAATAGTTTTAAGTGTTGCCTCACGCATAATGAATAGTTTTAGACGCTGATTCACGCATAAAAATTAATTTTAGATATTCCTCACGCATAAAGAATATTTTTAGACCTTCCGACTGGGAAAGTCTAAACGGAGAATCGCCAGTACGAAGTGTTGGCCCAGGCACCGCCAGCAGGGCTGCCAGAGTCGAGTTCAAAAGCCACATTTGACGTGCATGCCTTGCATCGTTGTACATGTACAGCTGACTGCATAAATTCTCAGGTGATTTGGCTACGCTACTTGATATTCGAGTACCAAGTTTGGTCGTTCGTTGAATTAGATTTAGGTGTAAAGAGTACTTTACGTCTGGTGACCCACCTGAATTGACAGATCTCAACTTCCCCAATAAGATCCCCTTTACGACAAAAATCTAAATTCCCACAAGAAGATCCACGTTCCCACAGTAAGATCCCCACTTAACAATGGTGGAGTGGGGATTTTAATGCTCAAACTTTATTTGAAATAACTCGATACAGGACATGGCGGAGCTAAATTTAGTTAGGAATCCATGTTAATCAATTCAAGCTTGCTTGCTTTCTCGCCTACAGTCTTTTGGTGTGCAGGCACCCTTACACTGCCTAAAGCACCTCTACGACGACGTAAGTTGTTTGAAAATTCGACCTCCAGCAGGTCTACACAAAAAAACTATTGCTTCCTAACTTTCCTAGAAACATTTGAGTATAATCCTCAACTGAGTTCTTCTCAGTTATGAAGGTAATTCGAGAAAATTTCAATTGAATTCCTTCTTTGACTTATTTCAAAATTCGTGATTAGAATCAATTTGTGGCGTCGTTGTAACGCAAGAAAAAAAACGATAGCTGCGACAATGACAGACGACTCAAGAGTGTATATTAGGGCGCGAAATAATTTTTCTACACGAAATGAAATTCGTTTCTAATTTTCGAAAGTGAATGATGAGCATGCTTAGTATGCGTAATCAGGCGCACATGCAATAATAGTTTTCAAAGTATTATCTTGTACTTCCAGTCACCATTCTCATTATGGAACCGCTTTAGTGTGATAAGATTAGATAAGCTAGTTTGAAACTCCTAATCCACAACAACAGTGTTCCAAGGAGAGAAAGGAAAAGGGACCATTTAGTATGGAGTTAAGAGAACGTGGAATCTATGCACGAGGTGTGTTCCCACACAAGACGTCCCCACGCATAACAACCAAGTTGGGAAAGAAGTTTGTGATACAAGATATAAACAGTTGAAGAAGAAAGCAATAGGTGCTAAAAAACAGAACAGGAAGCCGAAAAAAGATGGTCAGTAACACAACAAAAAATTATTCTATTGCAACAAAAGAAGGCCTACCTAGTCTTTAGCTCGGAATCTCACACTTTCCCCATGAGAGTGCTAATTCCCATAAACACAATAGTTGTATCCCCCTGAGGAACTTGTGATTTCACAGGTCATCACAAAGAGAGAATGCGAAACAAATCCCTATTTATTAAGGCGTGCACACTTGCTCCTGTTCGTAAACTTAAGGTCACAAAATAGCTGGCTTCATCCTCAAATGCAATGCTCCATGACAGTGAGAAAAATCTCATTGCGGAGTTGAACTTTTCTTCTATTTCGTGACCGTACCTCACAGTGCAAATTTTACGTCACGCAATGTTTCATAACTTCACTGACGTTACTCTAATTGTCAATAAATTAGTTCCTTCGTGATAGACAAAGAACATTCTGAACAGAATGACTGTCTTTGAATCCCACACTAGGGATGTGCGAGTGAACTGAACACACGAGCCATCCTTTTTCATTTTCTACACTTCATTTTTGGCTTCATCAGCTGGACGATTCACAAGCTCGCTCTACTACGGTCGGCGCTGGACTGATGCGGTTGCGCTCTGCTGCCCTTTATTTATTATGTCCGAGCCCCTAATTTGGGCTGAAATATCTCCTTTCATTTGTCCAAAACCGTACCTACGATTTTGTTCAAGAGTTCGCTCACCCACTTTTTTCTGAAGAAAGTCATTCTGATTATGAATATTTATTCATCAGTGGCGAATATTAAACCTTGGATTTTTGTTTCTATTATCTCTATGTTCATTACCATGAAAAATATGACTTCCAAGTTCTGTCTATAATTACAATTGTTTGGCAACCACAGTGCATTATGATTTATAGTACATTATGATTGGAAATATGATTTCCAAATTCTGTCTAAAATTATAGTTGTTTGGCAACCACAATACACAGTACCACAGTACATTGAAAGATTTTAGTACCCTTAAATAAGTATTGATTGTATTTTATCACGAAATATCATTTTGTCATTATGAGCATGTTGTCTTACGGCAAGTCATAATGTTCCAGTCGTTGCAACACCTCATCGTCGGAACTCCAACACGTTAACAGCCATGTGAGCCATCGGTGGTACACGGATGAAATTTTTCATAATACGGCTATCCAACCTGTAGTCACAAACTCAATTTTCATAATTACTTAATGAAAGCTAAATGGAGACATGACCCAGCTATTTACTTAGTACCATTGACTATTTGCTATTTTCAAAATTACTTACTACCATTGGCTATTTGCTTTTTTTAAAATTGCATACTACCGTTGAATTTGAATTAGAGTTGAATACTGAACTTTAGTGTAACCCATGACGGTTAACGGATTAACGTCTACACGTAAAAGAATGAACGGCATGGAATGCCCCATGCGCCATCGAAGTTCTAAAATTTTCATAGGTTTCTCTTTATACATTGTACGTATATGCTCTCTACCGTGCTTCAGAATTTCTTCTAAGATTAGAAAGATTTCCGTGATTGCGTTGTTTTAAAATTTATTCATTAACATTATAAAATGCATAACTCTATGCTTTGAATCTCCTCAATTTTATTTTCCAAATATTTTTCTCTCAAATTGCAAAGAAACTCAACAACGCCAAATTTGCTTCACTATGTCGCTTTGGAGTCTTGACGAATTATAATGTAACGAACACAGAACTCATGATTCGCTCGCATTCAATTTGAACAGTTTATTAAAGCTAAAAGCTGGAATCATCATTTTTAATTTCGAAAAACCTTAAGTATTAGTAACGCAAATTATTTTCTCCCACCAAACAACCTTCACTTGTCCACATCTGAGGATAACTAAGTTGAACTTCGGA
This sequence comes from Platorchestia sp. MABIK, assembly GCA_014220935.1. NCBI lineage: Eukaryota > Metazoa > Arthropoda > Malacostraca > Amphipoda > Talitridae > Platorchestia > Platorchestia sp. MABIK. The sequence goes on along the minus strand of JACJUY010001196.1, from coordinate 135,466 downwards.
CAATTTTTGAATTTATAGTCCCGTGATGCAAATTTATACCAACACATTACTTCATCCTGACGCTCGCACGCACAGTTCGCAAAGCGCAGCTTGAGGCATTAAAGTTCAGCGGTAATTAGCCTTGGTGAGAGCTTTGGTGTGCTCTCCTGGGTTACGGTTACCCATAATTTAACTTTTTTGTGATTATCCTTACTCAACGTCTTAAGCTTAAAATGTACATATTTTTTACTACAATGCATCGCTTATCGGTAAATTATCGCACAGCTTCAAATATTCCTATAACTTTTTCGTGAACACAGTATTAAACTGGATTAAAATAATTCAAAATACTGGCATAGGAAGCAGCCGAGTGGTCTATTCTTGAGTTGCTACTAGACTTTTATGCCTTTGAACACCAGTCGCGTACAGGCACCGCCGTCGGACCATGTGGCGGAGAAGCGATTAAGAGAGTCAAAGAACAGCAATCTTTTTGTACTGGGTCCGGTCTTTATAATTAAAAATTCTAATACTCCTTGTATATCTGTTATTACCTTATTCTCTATCGTCATAGTTAAATCCCAACGTTTCTGTATTGAAACGCATTGAACCAATCGCACGCTCAAATACAGTCCACTGAGAAAGAGCGGTTGATCTGAATAATAGTTTACGTTTATGTTTGACGCGTCACCGTCCGGCAGCTTTGTAGCCTCTCCCATCGGCCCCCTCACGCACGCCGCCCTCCATTAATTACGCAAGACAACAAAGTTCAACATCTTAATTTCAAACCTTCATAATTGTCCTATTTATACACTTCTAGCCCATGCACAACTAAGACTGTTAATCAGATACCATTAAATGTATTACCTCAATTTCAAACATCAGTAAGAAAAGTCATGTCATCAATTTCGTGGCGTTTTCTCTCGCCTTCGGTCTCGTGCCCTTCTCTCACGCCGTGCCCCCCGACGGAGAGCAACGTGAGCCAGCTAGCACCCGACGCCGCTGTTTCCAAACCTGTTCTGCAAACGATGTTTTTTCCTGCCTCTAGACATCCCTATTTTTTTTTGTGGCAGCGAAGTCGGGAATCCCTGCGTGTCCACCGAACAATATGCCGGTCGACCGCGCATCCTGTTGTGAGGAGAGGCACTCAGATAAAATCCTTTAAAATAGTGTCACGCTTGAACGACCCATCCACGCTTCCTATATTGCTGACCCGCGCCTATACGGCAATGTCCGCTGCCTGTGCAGCAGAGCTAAATGCATTTAGTGTGAGCTTCCCCTTTAACACATTATTTTTCCACTTAGTTTTTCTTATTTCATTGCTGATTAAGGTTCATGACCTTTGTTCCTTTTTGCTTGCGTCGTCCTTTGAATTTTAGCGTCAACGCAGCACTTTGAAGTATTTTACCATTAGATTATGACGGGCAACGGAGTCAATTAGCACCCCTGTGAGGCTTGAAAATGTTGTTAAAAAAAGTGTTGTAAAAAGTTTGAGAATAACAGGAATGAGCGACATCAGAAATATCCAAACATGTTTTAAGTAGACGTTCTCCCAATATCAGCATGGTGTTTTAGATAAGCTTAAAAAAGCATTCAACAATGTATTACATCAATACGTTTATACTTTCGACATTCGTCTATTTACAAAAGAAGTCAGGGATCGGACAGTATTAAGCTTGCTAGATTCACGCAATTATTATTATTTACGTGTTATTGGAACAAGACTTTTTGTTGAGACGCCTAGATGCTCCTAGGAATACTCGTAGTGCGAGGTGCTTCAAGAGCATGGATGAGAGGTGAGTGAGAGATGATGTGGGAAAATGTATATCAGCCTCGACTCGATTGCCACCAAAGTCACGTGGAAACCCTTAGCCGTGAGACATGAGAACACGATTTAGGTCAATTTCTTTTAAAGATCTTGAGTCTTTCACTAGGTCGTAGAGTCGATGAACACCGTGAAATTGAAGGGAATAGTATTAAATCAAATTTCATAGTTTCCATGAGCGAAAAACCCTTATTTCTTTCATTTAAAAAACATGAATATAGTCTTTCATGCGGGAAAGACTTGCAAGAGACAGAAAGCTCATGTTTCTACCAGTTGAATAGATGTCATTCATTAATCGAGTAATTAATAAAAAATTACACTCTTTACACCAAACATCCCGTGCAGGGAAATTAATTCCTTTCACCAAGACTCGATCACAAAAATCAGGCATTTAGCACAGGTATGTGCGCGCTACCAAGCCTGGCAGGAGCGAACGTGGGGCCATCAAGTTGAGGGCCCCATTGCGAGGCAGGGCGCGAGGTGTGCCGGCAGCCCGCGGTCAGTCCCGGCCCCATTACCGCCGCCTCGTCGATTTTAAGTCCACTAAGAAATGAAAAAGTTTTAGCACTTCATTATTTGATGAGTCGCTGGAAATGCGATGAGTTTGCGGTAGTTATATTCCTTTCAGAAGAAAATTTCGATTTTCGTCGTTTATCATTTTAAAAATGTGTTGCTCTTTCGATCTTCTTTCACATGTACAGTGCATTTACTTTATTTTGGCTTACACCCTCGAGTTAATTTTCCTTAGGTATGTGTCGGAAATAATGTCTGGAGGTTAAAACGGAAATTTTGCGCAACACATTTCCGTTTGGTGACATTATCGAGCACGGCCTCTGCTTGAAAATTAAACTCGAATCCGTGCATTTAACTCTCTGCATTGGTTTGCAGTTTTTCTAATCGTAAGTTGACACAAATAACTTACTTGGCCGAGATACCACCCTTCAAGTTCATTTTTGAGTAAAATTTGAACATTGACAACATTAGCTACAACGTTCCCTCAACGATGCTATTGTGATTGATTGTAGATGTTGACTTGAAGATTAGATAAGAATGCTTAGTTTCCGATGCCAATATTTTTACTTTTACATTATTTATATTTACTTATTATGAGTTAGACAACAATCCGTATGCTTGATTTGCCGATCTCGGCATGGAACAATCTCGGGATCTCACCTGCAATGATATTTTTCTCTCACTCGACCAGTTTCGAACAAGCTTTTTACTTTATAGATGTTACCTCATTTTTACCGGAGACCATAGAACTGAAACTACGTTGATATGTTATCTAGCGAGCATCCCTAGCATCTCAGCATTTACTGCGCTCTGAAGGTGATGAATTTTGGCCTTGAGTGCACTCGGAAGGTGATGGATCTCAGTATTTACAGCACTCGAAAGGTGATGGGCCTCGGTATTTACAGCACTCGGAAGGTGATGGATCTCAGTATTTATAGCACTCGGAAGGTGATGGATCTCGGCATTTTACAGAGTTCAGCAGCAGTCAGTTTGTGTGGAACTTCTTACTAACGATACACTTCATAGTCCCTCGTCCAAAAATAATCACTGTACTCAGAAAAAAAATCGTGTACCATGAGTAAGCATTGCTAAGAATATACCGAAAACAAAGGATCGAATTAAAAGTGGGCCACACACAAGTGTGTAAAAGGAGCTCTGTTCTGGTTGAATGAATGTTCTGGAGTTAGTGCGTAAATATCGACGACTGTTGTAATCGCTATTTCTCCTCTACTTCTATTCTGACGCCTGCGTGCGATTGGTGTCTGACGGCATGGGACTTGGGTTTGGCAGCCCGAGAACGGGTCACTCGAATACTACATTTAAACTGAAAAAAATATCAAACTAGCAAAACACCGAATATTCGCAGAAATGATTAAGTTCATTTTAATTATTGCTTCCCTGATGCCGCAATTTCTGTGTTCATTTAATTACAAGAAGCGTACACCACGCAATAAGACTACTGTAGCAACAAGCATACATCAAGCAATATAATTATTCAAAGCTCTGTGGTTGTGCACGTTCTGACGTGCATATTGTAACCACATTGAAGGTCCTCGCTCACAGATTGCTGTTCATTTTAATTTCAAATCTTAAATCCAGTCACATCATTAGTACTTAAATATTGACGTATTTATCAAAAATTTCGTCGGTCAAGATGAATGCATGTGTAGTGTTTTTCATATTGAATTCCGTGTTTCGGTCTTAAAATCACTAATAACTGGCATTAATTCACTAAGGATCAGTTTCATCCTGCCCCAAAGCATGTTAGGCACGAAATGTGTTATTTTTATAAAACATTTGAAACCCCAGCACTGAATGCATCATGGGTCAACTTGATTTTGAAATAAAAACTTTTTTTAAGCTTTAAAAAATGTCAAGTTTGGGGTTTGTATGACACAGAATGACCCACAGGCAACACACACACACACGTATACAGACCCACACACCCACACATACCCGCCCACACACATGCGTACATTCACATACCCACACATACTTCCCCACACACATAAATACAGACACAGGCACACGCACGTTTTTACGCACACGCGTTACAATAAGACAACTTGATCGCTCACAAAATTCAGGCATTTTATTTTAGGAGGGAATTATACAGCTGTTGCAATGCTGCTTGTTAAAACAGCTGACATCCTTTCAGTGATAAGTGTACACTCAAGATATATGTATGTGACCTGTTTAACTGGAAGTACAAGTTAAATATTAAAAATTAAAATCGAATCGGATGAGATTGAACACAATCATCCAATAAATCGAACTGCCGCTACCGCAACTAATTGCAAGAAATTATTTCCTGCACTCCATTATCACATAGCCTTCCATTGATGCGACGCGGAAGCAGCTTTAGCGTATGCTACACCTGCTGGGGGTGCGTGACAGGCTCTGCAGCGGCGTGTCCTGTTGTTATGGTTATTGTTGGTTGTGTCGTTATTGTGGTTATTGTTGTGTCATTATTGTGGTTATTGTTGTGTCATTATTGTGGTTATTGTTGTGTCATTATTGTGGTCATTGTAGTGTCATTATTGTGATCATTGTTGTGTGTATCTTTATTATAGATATTAATGTTGGTGTCATTATTTTGTTCGTAACTGTTTGCGTCATTATTATGGCTATTGGTGTTAGTGAACAAGCTTCTTCACATATGACGACTGAGGCTCTGTGTTCCCGAATTTCAATTAATTGTCCGAGGCGACATTGATTATTTGATTGGGTCGGTAAAACTGTAACACCATTAGTGACTCGCTGACCCCTATAGTTACTATAAATGTGCGCAAAGAACGTATCTAGGGTACAAGTTTTGCTACCTGTCTATTCTTCCCTAAGCTTATTCTTCAGATACGTGCATAAAAGAAATATATCTTTTTTAATTATGCTCGTGATTTACTGATACCATTACTAGAGCACCTGTGATATCAAAGCAAAAATAATCATGTAAAAGAACGAGTCAACTCCAGCTGTCACGACATGACGACGTTACGTCCATAAACTGACCGTCTCAGTTTCTCAATTAATGCACCCGTGTAGAAAATCTCTTATCCTATGGTAGTTATTCAGATGCGGAGACAAAATTCCGAGTTTTTCTCAAAAATAATACCCAATAAAGCACTTCATTAATTTACTCAAATTGTTCAGTATATAACAGCCTTCCTGACTGATTCCATGTCCTTCTCTCCACTTTTGATGCATTGTCATACTTAGTAATACCAGTGCGTTATCCCGCACAATTTTGCTGATATTGGTGCAAAAATAAAGTGCTGAAGTGTCGAACTAAATGAATGAAGTATTTTTAGCAATTTTCGAATTCGATTAAACAATTTTTAATTGTCTCACCAAGAAGATGATGTTTGGATGTCGAAACACTGCTTCGCGTGAAATTCGACATTGTTCATGTAAAATGATGGATTTCTTCGGAATTACCTACCGCACACTTCAACAATTGGAAACGGTTGAAAATTAGAAAAAATGTGTTTTTTTGTTTAGTGTGAAGAATTAATTAGTATAAGGAAAATCCAACAGGCTGCAGACGCTGTCACATATACTGCGCTCTATATTTTTAGCGCTCTAGTAGTCAGTAAGAGTGTAATGTCATTTTGTATTATTACCAGCCAAAGTGAAGAATTTGTGTACTCTGTCGAACATTATCGAAAGCTGTCATTTTTTATAGGCCGTTTACTCCAGTAAAATACCATGCAACATTACGTTTTAAAAGTGTCTTCGTGTGGAAGTCATTTAACACTCTATAATATATGTAGATATACTGCAGTAAGAAAGAATACCATAAAGTATGGTGATAGCATAACAGATAGGTATAGTGATAGTATATAATAGGTAGGTATACCATTATAGTAAACGTCATAAGTACATAAATGATTGAATGTTATTTTTGTTGATTTAGTATTATTATTATTATTATATTGTTGTTGATTTAATGAATACCATAATGCCAAATAAAGAAAACAGAAGACTTTGAAAAAGAGCACTTAAAGGACACGGTCTCGGCTTATAGTAGTACTTGATCATATTGATTATGCAAATGTTTGTTCCTATGTTTTATTCGTGTCGTGTAATGATGTTATATTAGCCACGTGTGGTAATTTTCTTGTTTCTGACGCTCAGGAGTACATTGTGACAGCATCATAAATGTAGTCCATATAACGATTTCTTAGAGTATAATATTTTATTAGCATTATGGAACATTCATTTTCTTGCTTCTGACTCCGTAAGCATTATTTATAAAGGAAATATTATAAATGCGCTTTGTAGTAAAACATTTTCTTCGCACTAGTGTCCTGGAATACTAGTTGATAAGTGAGCACTAAACTTCTGCCTTGTCGACCTTTTAGTCTTACACGCAGAATTGTTTACGTCAATCTTCTTATTTTTTTTTGTTCCCCGATATTGCAAAATCTGAAGCTTATATTTCAATATATATGGGCAACAAAAAAGCGTTTTTTCTCTCAAAATAATTTTTCAACCAAGGCTATTTTAACACCTATAAAAGTTTATACCAGCTAATTGGATCGTTGTGTTCAGACGTTTTAAAAAACAATGTTATACCTTTCATTTATAAATATTATCGTCAATAAATAGTTTTTCTTTTGATCTACTTTTTCGCTTCTCGTGAGATAGTAACAGATTTTGTTGAAAGCACAACGAATGGTAGTGATTCACACTTGTTAGCGAAACAATAAGGTCGACTGCTCAGCAATTTGAAATTAACCTGTCGTGTGTGTACAAAACTGATTGAGGAGATCAAGCGAAAATGATTATTTTCTAAGCAAACAGCAAACGAGCTCAGTCTTTTCTTGGCGTCGATTCTTTAAATCGTAGCCTCCGATATCGCTCCAGAGGCCGGCATAAGAGAAAGAAATCAAATTAAAGCTCATAGGTAAGTTCTTTAATTTTAACGTAAAAACTTAACTATGAATAACCAGTTCTGTCCTGTATACGTAAAATTTACCTTCAAAAAAGTATCGATTTTACGGTTACTTGAAGAAGGGTTACTTGTTGTTTATTATCATGGCGTATGAGACTAATTCAATGGAAGCTCTGTGGTTGTGGTCACGCACCTAATGAGTATGGGAATGGCTTTAGGAAAGTTTTGAGGCTTTTTAAGTTATCAAACAGTCTTTGGTGATTAAAATAGGGTTCACTGTCTTCCAGCCAAAGGCCAATTATTACTTTCAATCTCCACGCGTGAAAACTCAACCCAACGCGAATAAATGAGGCCGCTGAAACGAGAAACATTCCGCTAGAAATCTTATCATTCAAACGCAGCTATATTAAGGCACGTATTTAGACATCAATTTCGTAAACAGCTCCAAACTCGTTATCTGGTCAGTCGTGCCCTGCTGGTGACACTAAAAAAGGTTAAAGTATGAGTGATATGGTCGCAGTTTATGTGGAGCGCAATGGGACTCCCATTACCCATTCAGCAATAAAAAATGCCATTACAGAGCTTGATGGCAGGCCTCGCTTTTATGCCTTCACTGGCAGTTCTCTCATCAAATTTGATGGGTACTTACCGTCAGCATAAGCATTCACTTCGATCTCTTGATACTGAGTGTTTGTCAAGCATTGACATACACTCTTCCTCTTATCTTTAAGGGCAGGGAGAATAATTAAAAGTTCTGCCTACTGATTGCTCAGTTTGTTACGAAGATACGAGCTCTCGTTGTGAAATTGTGCTGGGATTAATCTGGGGGATGCCCATGAACAAAGTGCGACTCATGAGTCAAAGCGTGTGCGGGTAGCTGACAACTACACTGACTGCTAACTGAAAGTATGTGTTAACTTAATACAAAAACATGTGTTAAGTCAAATTGTATTTAGTCTCTACCAAGTTTAACTTCTTTGCCGGGGCACCTATAATTTTAGCCGTCCAAGATGCAAGAGCGGAAAAGTTACACTGGGTGATTGTACATAATTGCATCATTTTATCCATCGTCTGGCATGATTTTCTTCCGATTATCTTCCCATTGTGTAATGGACGCTACTTATTTTTTTACTGGTTTGTTGAATTTGTGAGAATGCCTTGCCTCTAGAGCTATATTTCCCTTTCCCGTCAAGAACAGACGTTTTCTCGATAAATCACTAGAAGTAGAACTGTTTTTGTTTCCTAATTTTTCTTCCTCAGGAATGTTTCTTTTAGTTGTTTAAAGTTTCAATTCGAACAACTTTGAAGACACCAAATAATCTTGCTCGAGATGACCGATTGAAGCTCCTCTTTCTGTGCAAGATATTATCTCTGCTCTGAAAATGACATTCAATTTAAAAGTTATTATCGCCCATGCACATGCCTCGCTGACATTTTGTTCTAGTAGAGACAGAAGGAGCAGCGCATTCTGGAAAAAAAAATTCGCTCATTTTATTATAAAAATAAAAGATAGCTCACTCATTCAGTGTGATTGAAGCATACACTTGTTGGCATCCGTGAGCACATCCCTGTACGTGCCACACACCCTAACGGCATCACTCACACTGACGACATCAGTAACAACACAACATTGCCAAGACGAGCAGCTTGTGAGTATGCTTCAATATTTCACAGCAAATAATGGTTAACGGGTTAGACCATATGATTATACATCGCAAAAATAATCTGCGACAGGCTACGTTCCCGAGAAACTTATTATCCTTTAAATTCTGGCGCTTGTGTACCATTTCATCCTCGTACAATCATCAAAAGCTTTCTCAGTGATTAATTATGAATGTACAAGCTTAGGTATTCTGCGGTAAAGAAGCGTGACGTGCGTCGAAGAGTGGAATATCTTATCAAGCAATTTGTGCGATCATATAAAGAGATAGTCAGTGTGTGCTACTGGCGTTTTTCTAAAAAAAATAAGAATCTAATTAAGATGAGTATCTTTAGAAGGTTCATTTCCTCTAAATTTTATTTTTTCTCATGAATTTCCAGCTACATAAGAAAGACAAGCTCTCCAAACTTAAGGATAAATCACCCAAGCTGTAAATTGACGTCATCTTTGTGCGTAATGAGAATGTAATGGATTTTGGTGGTGCTGGTCACATTAATATCATTCTTCAATACGGCCCGGCCGTTCATTAGCGAGGTCCTGTAATGAGCTGCCTCGTATATTGGATACCTAGCCTGCCGTGGCCCGTTAAAGTCGAGCGCGATGTTTAGCCTCAGGATCGTTCACGGCTCTAAAATGCCGTTTAAATTCATGACGTCAGCTACTAAAATAGACGCATCACATTGATCCTACTCGACCAAAAAACAAACAAAATACATAATTCACTCTGGCAAAGAGATCCAACAAGCGCTCGAATGCGTTATTATTTTAGTGGGATGAAGAAATTTCCACTCCAAGTAAGAGTGGTAATAAATTATTAAATGAATGGCATGGCGATTATTAAAATTGAAGCCGAAGATTTGATTTCTTGTGCCATAGATTACACAATTTCAAAAAATTATACATGAACCTGGAGAAATTCCTCAAAAAAAAACTCGTTAATGGTGTCGAAATGATAGAACAGGGGTTCAAATTTACTGCATTCAATGAAGAATTTAGTTTTCCGAACTTTTTGAATACTTTAACTGTATCTAGAAGTTTTAGCATGCATGTTAATTATTAAATAAAAACACAAATTATATTTAATGTTTGCAAACAACGCATTCATTGTGAGCAAAGAATATTACCTAACGAAACTATTTAGATTTTCATCGAATATTTCTTAATCCCGCTACTTTTGGCAGGAGCTATAAATAAAATAAATGCCTTTCTTGTTTTGGTAGCACTCCTGATAACAAGCCACAAGCGCCATGAGCTCATCCATGATTCCCAATTTTTCCAGGAGTTGAGCAGAGTTAATGAATGCTGGCTGAATCGAATAACTGTAATTTGTTCAGTGCTCAATTACCCTAAAAGCAGCAATAATTATACCACAATAAATAGATAACATTAATACCCATTAAAAACGTCGATACAACGATATTTCACCGAAATAAAATTGCTTGGATGCTTCATTGTACGACCAACTCTTCTGGTCAAGCATTGACTATTCTGAACTCTACGGAAGTGTGGTCCAAATTCTACGTTCAAGGTTCATAAGAACGAGCTCGTGAACGATGCCACAGTATTTCTTACATTCGACCGGGATGGCGCTTCCAGCTTGTTCTCTTGCGTATATGTATAGTATTAACTAAAATGAGATATTGAGATTAATTTTTGCATAGCGCGGTAAATAGTCGTCTTTTTATTCGAAGGTATACTTGGCAGATGATGGTTATCTTTTCCAGATAAGCCCCGCCACTAATGCAGCACATCAGTTCAACCACTTGTAACTTTCGAAAAAATGCTCCTATCGACTTCAAATAACTTTCAAACGAAAGATTAAAACATTCTTTCCTTCCGTACCGTAGACGGTACGACTTCAAATTACTCTCAAGCGAAAGAATGTTTTAATCTTTCGTTTGAGAGTAATTTGAGGTCGATGAGTGCATTATTTTGAAAGTTACAAGTGGGTGAATTTATGTGTTGCGTTAGTGGCGGGGCTTATCTGGAAAAGATCCGATGATGGCAGACCTGCATCAGTTGTGGCAACGATTCAATGATTCTGAAAATGTTTCACTTACTAGTCTTTCAAAAGCTATTTGAAGAAACTGTTAAAGATGAAGTTATAAATCAGGGCTGACTAGTTTTCCGATTTAAAGTTTTTCAAGTTCATTTATGAATATATCAGGTTATAGATCATGAACGAGAGTTAATTAAATAGTTTCACAACAGCTTTTCCTGTTAATTTATGAATACATAAAAGAGTAGGTTATGAACGAGGGTTAATTTAATAGTTTTACAACATCTGTCCCTGTTAATTTATGAATACATCACGTATTAGACCATGAACGAGTGTTAATTAGTTTCACAACATCCAGGAAGAGGTATGCACGAAGCGGCTAGGTCCTCCGCACTGCAGTCTATCCTTCACATTAAATATCAGAAAATATTAAAGTTTTAAGGAAGTTAAGCGCTGCCTCTGACAGGCCAGGGGAGCACGAGATCTGCAGCTGCTGGGGCCGTTGCCTGGCTGCTATAGGCTTAGGTCCAATTAGGCCTATTGCCAACCATAACTCTTCCGCCTTTTTATTGGAACTCCAGGCTTTCAATTCCAGAAAATTTTGCTCGTCCTTAGTTCCAGGTCTCAGTCTCTCGCGTCATCTTTTTTAACCACAATTTTATGCGCTACATCATATGTTTGATTTGCACTTTCAGTTTCTTCGTCGCTGTTGGAAAAATTAAAAAAAAAATAATTTTCTTACAGAGACCTACACTCTAATCAAGTGTCAGCGAATGTTATGGTTACTCTACTAAGAGCCATTATGATTCTGGTACTGATGGCCAATATGGTAGTACTGAGAGTCATTAAAACTAATTTGTGAGACAATAATTCTGAAATAAATGAAATAAATTAAATAGATTTACGGGTCTGAGTAACCTCCAACGTCGCCCATAAATTACGGATGCTTTTTTGCTCCATGACTGAGGCATACAAAATTGATTACACGTTTCTAGTGCTGGTTGAAGGGCAGAGAAGAAAAACGTGTTCTCACGGCAGGACTTGTGTCTCACGGTATTCTCACACGCTGCAGCCTTGTCTTGTAGAGAAATTTTATTCGCTGTGCCTGGCCGTTTACCTGGCTTCAGACGAAGGCATCAAGACAATACATAAGATGAAACACAATTCTGTGTACAGTACAGAATTACTCGATCTTGCACACACACACAGAGATCTAAAAATTTTATTCCCGCTTCCATTAGGTAGCGTTGAGAGAAAGGCTCTCAATACGCACTGTTACAACAAGCTACCGTGAAAACCCAGTCTAAAAGAAATCACGTGACTGCTCTTAGATACACTCTTATTGAAGAAGGTATAAAGCTCAGGGGGAGGAGGTGAGTCTTTCGAGTCTATCAATGGAGCAGAACTCTCTCTTTAGGCTGTTTACATCAATTTAATGTAGATGAGGCGTAAATATCTGTGGTGTATATGGTCCCCACATGAGACCATTCCTAACAACATGGCAACCTTTTCTGATGCGCTAAACTAGTGGTCAGGGAGGGGGTGAGGTGGTATCTGCTAAGTTAGCTACATCAAGTGAATTCACTAGCTCTCCTCACTTTCCCTTCTTGAAAACCGCCTCCTACCGCGAGACATGGTCTCTAATCAGCAGACTTTGTCTTCCGCTACATAACTTAGTCTCTAATCAGCAGACTTTGTCTTACGCCGCGAGACCCTGTCTTCTACCTCGAAACCCGACCTCCTACCTCGAGACCCAGTCTCGCAGGGCTGCAGGAAGGGAGGGAAGCACAATACGCCATCCTTCGGCGCTGCCTCTGCGACGGACTGCGGTCGACGGATTTGAAGACGCCCGTCGGTGCGGGCAGGCAGGCCTTATGAGGGAACCGGTGCTCCAAAGATCAAACTTGGGCTCTGGAGGAGATTTTAGAGGCACTCAACAGCTCGTCTGGAGTCTCAGAACGCACCCTCCATCATTGGAACCGAAGCATCTTTTGACAGCAACTGCTGCGGTGAGCAGAGCGCGATGCCGCGGGAGGAGTTGGATGGTGACGCACAGCCGCGGGAGGAGTTGGATGGTGACGCACAGCCGCGAAAGGAGTTGGATGGTGACGCACAGCCGCGAGAGGAGTTGGATGGTGACGCACAGCCGCGGGAGGAGTTGGATGGTGACGCACACCAGCGTTGCCTGCCACTAACGCTGCTGCAGCTGTGATGAGGGAGCGAGTGTGCACGTTTGTTGGCAGGTGAAGAGCCATGGGAATATTTACGAACAATTAGAAGAACTTAAAATTAATATCCTAATAAAAGACTAATAGCCTGTCATGAGGCAATTTTTCACAGAACAACTTTTGCACTACTGGAAAATTCAGAAATGTAGACAGTAATTAAAACAGATCGCGAAAACAAAAACAAAAATAAAAGCATGTCATAAAAAATTTAAAAAACCACAAAATTGCTATTTAGTTACTATTTGCAATGGGTGTGAACTATCGGTATTGTTGAGGGCCGGTTTACGTTTAAAAATTTGTAACTCTAAAATCCTAAGGTCATATGAAGTTGAAGCTGAATCTAAGATTTTGAAGTCTTTGGAGGATATCGGTGCGTTGCATTGTTCTGCGTGATTGCGTATTGCGGAGTGAGAGGGGTGAGCGAATTGGTTTCCAGTACGGAAGCTTCTACCGCGATGTTCGGCCACTCTGCAATAAAAATTGCGTGACGTCATGCCGACGTTCGATGATGTGCACTGCACACAACTGTAAGAATAAATCAGAGAGGCCCGCATCTCCACCGGAAGCTTGTCCTTGTTCCGGAAAAAAAAGCCACCTTAAAATTATTAACTAGAGCTACGCATAACTGAAGGTTTTGAAAGCATTTTTCACACAATAATTTTATCTCGAGTGACAATTTCTCAGAGGGCACTCCAAAATACGGGAACGAGCAGCATATATTGTCCTTGTTTTCTCTAATAGTCTGCGAAGCGTATTGCATAGAGAATTCAGATTGTGGAACTGATTTCAGAGTTTGACGATAAACAAACAACGAGCACACTACATGCAGAAAAGCGCCAATAATTACTGTTGAGGCTTTTTTTGCGTTAACATGAGTAGTTTGAACTTGAGTACATAAGACAATGTTTTGTCTTCTCTACACTGAAGCTTCACGACACATACATATTGTCTGATGACATACAGTAGCACCAGAGCATTTTTTCCTTTGGGATAATTTATCTTGTTATCATATTTCTAGTAAATAACTTAATCTAATGGCTTTTGTAATTAAAATATTAAGTACATAAGTAATAAATTTAATTAGTCATAGTTTTGGTTCGCTTCATTGAGCTCATTCCACTGTCTTAGTAACAGCGCCCTCATGATGCTTCAAACTTCATGACGGTTTCTATTTAAAGAACAAAACTTTTATATTTGATGAATAGAGATATGTGAAATTGCAAAATTATCACCCACATGCTGATCAGCCGTTTTCCTCTTGTAGGAACTGACACAACATTGCTGACCACCAGTGTTGTTACCAAAAAAATTGCTGCCACCGAAATTTCAGCCACCAAAAATTGCTGCTGCCAAAATTGCTGCCATCAAAATTGCTGCCACCAAAATTGCTGCCACCAAAATTGCTGCCACCAAAATTGCAACCACCAAAATTGCTGCCACAAAAATTGCTACCACCAAAATTGCTGCCATTAAAATTGCTGCCACCAAAATGCTGCCTTCAAAATTGCTACTATCAAAATTGCTTCAACCAAACTTGCTACAACCAAAATTGCTAATACCAAAATTGCTGCCATAAAAATTGTTACCACCAAAATTGCTACCACCAAAATTGCAACCACCAAAATTGCTGCCACCAAAATTGCTGCCACCAAAATTGCTGCCACCAAAATTGCTGCCACCAAAATCGCTACCACCAAAATTGCTACCCCCAAAATTGCCGCCACGAAACTTGCTACCACCAAAATTGCTGCCGCCAAAATTGTTGTCACCCGCGTTGTCACCACCGAAATTGCTGCGACAGATTTTTTTGCCCCCAAGACTTTTGACACTAAAATCGCCGTCACCAACACTGTTGCCACCCCCATTTCCAACTTCAATATCTCTCGTGGAGAATAATGTTGAGTTGTAAAGACGTTCTATCAACTTTCCAGCTTATTGGAATTGACGAGTTGTTCAGAGATAATTAGGAGTGGGTCTTAGATAGCAAACACACGATTTGAAAAAATTGACCAGAATGTGGAATAAAAGTCAAAGAATTATTTTGCAGGTATAACACTAACTGTTCATCAACAAATAATAAGTGTTGGCATTTTACAAAGTAATGCACATCACAGAAAGCGCGGAAAACGTGTCTTTTTTGCAATTTGCAGCCTTCCATTGCGCCGACCAGCTTACGCAGTGCAGATGCGCGTATGACTGAAGCCCTCTTCCTCCTTCACCTGTTCTAAAGTGCCTAACTTGCAACAGTCCATCATTTCCAATGATTCATGCTTGAGTAGTTCCACGAGCTGCAAAACACCAAAAAGAACAATTGCAGCATAACCCTTTGAAGTTCAAGTTTCCAGGTTATTTCGGATCTTCTAAACTGCCGTCCAACGCTCGATTAATCCATTCGATGTATCAAAGTTCCATAGCATGGCGGTCAAAAATTTCAAACTAAAGAATAAAAAGGGAGCAGTATATACATATCTTCGCGCGCAGTGAAAGATAAAGGAATGCGGAATAATGAAGTAATGTCGCTAACAAGCCGGCGGCCATGTCAGGCAGGCAGCGATGCCGGTGCTGCCGTCGCGCTCAGCTTAGCGTGAGCTCTAATTAAAAATTCCGGCCGCATTCCAGCCGCTGCGTCAGGCAACGTCCGCTGCCGTGGCAACGGGAGCTGTCACCGTGAAAGGGTGCGATGCCACGGTGTCTCAATGCGTTACAGTGGCAGCGTGAGCTGCAGTGGTCAAAGAAATACATGTGCCAGAGCTCGTTGTCACAGCAATGTGAGCTGCCAAGGCGCCTGAATGCGTTACCGTGGCAGCGTGAGCTACAGCAGTGGCAGGGTAAGCTGCCACGGAATGTGAGACGCCTTGGTGGCAAGGTGCGCTGCCATGACAACGCAAGCTGTCACGATGGCAGGGATCCGCTGCAGACTTGCTCTTTGGAAACGCTTGAAGTAAGCGAGTTCAGGGTTGTAATAATTTTGGTATGTTATGATAGAATTAATTTCGCCATGATTCAGACATATTCATCTTTTGATGTTTGTATCACAGATACACTTATAGAATACATCCATCAATGCGAGTAAAAAGTTCCGATGGTTATCTTTGGAAATGTTGGTACATAAATATGTTTATTGGAGGTTTCATGAAGATGAAGGCCGTGATTCTGTACTTAACTGCCTTCAATTAATCAGTTCTATATTTCCTATACTGACCTGATGTGAGATAAGATTTTCAACTGTCATAGAAACTTACTTTCCAGCCAACAACGTTAAATTGGTTGGAAAATTAGAGTTAAAGTCCACTATACCAGATAAGTCTACTATTTGGTCGAACTGCTTGTTCCAAAGATTAGATTATACACAGTATGTTAAAACTTGTGGCCTTCAGGAACGGTACATTTCTGTGTGAAATCACGACTGATTCTCTACTTTGCACCAACGTATCTAATAGGATTTTTCATTGAGTGCTTAGAAAAAATGTATACATACTTATCACTGGCATAGAATACATGCTTTCTCATCTACACGGTTGAGTTTCTCGACAAATTTAATGAAAATTTTCTTCAACAGGATTCAGTTGAGGAGTTGAGCAGAATGGCAGAATTATGTGCGTTCGAACTTTGATGAGCAGAAACAGGTGATAAAGTGGTACTGGAAGTTTGATAATGCTAATGCTGTTCAGAGACAATGGAGACGTGAATTTGGGTCACGTGGTGTTCCCAGTAATCTCGTCGTGCAAAATAAGAATTCAGATGTGACTCGTTCTTAGAAATGTATCGATGCTAAAGGCCACCAGTTTGAACATTTACCCTTTTAACGCCCTAGAGGCCCTATACAGTATGTCCCACAAAAACCTGAACCGAGTATTTTTTTCCCGTATCAGTAATACCATCATAAGAATGCCATAAGCATTTAATTTCTTTCAAAATTAATCTATAGAAAAGGTATTACTGATTTTTATAGTATTACTGATACGGGAAAATAAATATTCGGTTCGGGTTTTAGTGAGACATACTGTATAGCAATAACGCCTGCAATATACAGCAGTAATGACTGTGCAAATTTCTACGCTCTTGACCCTACGGTCATCTTTCAAAAATAGCCTCAATCTGTTATATTTCTTGTTAAATTTATTCCCCAACTTTTTCTTTGAAGTTCTCTGCCGAATGGCAGTTTCTTCTCCATTCTGAATTAAGTGACTACCTGAAGCAAGTGCCTGTTTAATCATTGTGGTTCTGATAACGGTTATATGAATACAAACATGCAGACATTAAAGAGTTAATCTATCCTTCGGAACATTTAGTTTGATCAAAAAGTATACCGATTTCTAAATTGACCATTAGCTTTACTTTTTCGAAAATATAATCTCAAAAGCTGTGAAATAGATTTCTATGCTAATTCAAAGAGTTTATGCATTTTTTTGAAGCGCACTGTATCCACACAGCAAATACTTGTTTCAATGGTAGCCGTCGGATTATACTTCCGGAAGAACTGGGAATTACGTGACGAACATATCTGTGGTACGCGCAGCACGATCTCACAAGCATAAATGTATAACATTTAAATCACCGGTATTAGAATTATGAGTTAGGATAGATATGTTTCTTTTGTGTCTGCATCCAAAGGACTAATCTGGAAAAACTGCAGGATTACCATTTTACACAGAAGCTGAAGGCTCTTCGGCTAAACATAAACGTTCAAATTCACTGAAAACTCAGGTAACGTGCATGACCAAAAACTGCGAAAATGTTTATTTATAATCTTCTAAAGCAATTGGAGACATTATTTTTCAATACGTCTTTCCCAAAACAAATGACCTCTCCGTCGGATGAAGTTTTTTTTTTTGCTCTTTCCGCTGGAGAGATTTCTTCAGGCAACCCACATCGGTTACGAACCTCAGTGAGGCCTACTCTTTATACTCACTTATAAGATGACAGACAGTTTATTTGGGCTCTTTCAATAGTTAAAAATTAAGCACATGTGACACTTTTGCATGGCTGAGTTCAAAATAATAGTTTCTTGTTCACCTTTATCCTTAGGGAAAGTTTAAAGTAAAAAAATAACTTTGAAAAAATGAAAGAATGACAATAATTCTTAATACCTTGGTAAGCTGCTTTATAACCTCTAAACAAATCCAGGATAGCGTATTTTTAACAGCGCAACCTGTAAGTATCTTCAGTAAGTCCATATTCTTCTTCAACGAACGCAGCACATGCGTTAAATTCAAGCTCAATAACACCGCCTCTGTGCCTCTCTCCAACGTACGCATTTCATAATCATGATGCAGATCACTTTAATTGTAATGTATCCTAAGTGAAAGAATGCATTAAAGGGCCTATTGTATCCTAAGTGAAAGAACGGAATGACCTGACAGAGGCCTGTTCATGTCAGCGTGAGGTCATTGTAGCCAGTAGCAATTGCGTCGCTGTCGTGTGAGGTTGTGTGGTAATATTCTCTCTCACTTGACACGCGTGCTGCTTTATCAGCCAATGCCCTTTTCGCAAGAGCGAGTGTTGAGATCGTATTTCTTTTTCCCGCTTTAAATTTTTCACGCTCGTGAGTTGGGAAATATTTAAGTTTTAGATGCATTCTTATTTCGTTGAGTGTTAGAGAAGGGATTTGAATAATTTGAGCTCAAATTAATGGCGAAAATTATTTCTACCCAAACGTCAGCATAACCGTAACATCGCCCAACGAAATACTGACAAGGTGTGTTATACAGGCGCAATTCTAATGTATAAATTTATGAAACAAATTTTAGTTCAACGGTTCAACCAAATGTCAAAACAGCTAATTTCTATGCACTTATTCTCAAAAATGCCGCTTTTTTCCTACTTTAGATTGCCGATAATTTGTGTTCATCACAATCAATTATATTATTGATATATAGTCACTTTCATCGCAACGATGCTATCTTCGCGAATTTTACGTAATGTCCCATTTTTTAATCAGGCAATCAATTATATTATTGATCTATAGTGACTTCCATCGCAACGATGCTATCTTCACGAATTTCACGTTATGTTCATTTTTTAATCAGGCAACACATCAAATTCCTTGAATGCTTCATCCGAACTTTAAAATTCAACCGTCTCCTGTCAATTATTCATCCCTCGGCAGGATGACGACACAATGAAGCAACAAAGCGCATTTACATGCAGCACAATGTGAGCTCTGTATCTCTTACTTGCCAGGCTCTGCTACCGCCACTAATTCTCTTTATCTCTTAAAATTCTTGATAAGCAAACATTTGGAGGAGTCATTTCCATGCATGTGTATTTTTTCTTTTGAACACAGTACGTTTTCGGCAGTGACGCACCACAGACTTTGGTGCGCTCGTGTGACTTTGAGACAAATCAGTGCAATTTGTTCGGGTTGCTAAATACAATTTTTTCACATGTACTGAACGTAGAGCAAAATGGCATTAATATTGAGAGGAGACTGTTTCATACGAATTAAATTACAAATTCTATTGCCTATTGAATTAATGCTGTCTTTCATACGTTCCTCAACGTACAAATCCCGTTAAAAATGACGGAGTAACTTTCATATTACGAGTAGGGCCATAATTGATTTGTGAAAACTGTTTTCAAATAAACTGTTTACATGCGTGTTCTTCCTTCTTTCGAAAACTCATTTTCTGCCTCAGGTTAACTTTCAATCGAATTGAAATGAAACAAATGATGTGAACCTCAAGACCATGAATTTGCAGGCATCATGTAAAGTTCAGAATTTGCAGAGCGGGAGTAGTGACGGAGAGACCAAGCAAACATGTAAAGAAACAAGCGTGGAACAAGCTGTATTTTTATACAGATAAGGGATGAGAAGACTCAACGGATGTCGTGTTGTTGGATTGATGGTGTTCTTATTACTTTTTTTAGAGATTAGATTAGTTGAATGAATAACTATAAATGAATAAGGGGACTTAAAAAGTATCAATTTAACGTTAGCGTGTCATCTTCATGAAATGAATGATCATTAAAAATAAATGGTATTTCGCTTAGATTTCTTGCAATTCAGCGATAATAACATTAAAATTTCTCAAGAAGAGCTTTGCCTCGTTTATTTAGAGAACTGAAAATCAGGTTTTATATGATTCGTTCATTTACCTTTAACTTCATGGATATTTTATCAAATTCAAGGTGTAAAATTGAAAGTTTATACCAAACCAGATTACTGTTTTTTTAGTTTTGTTGACTAATGCTCGTCCTGCCAAAGAGGTGCTGAAATTATTTCGTATGAAGGCAGCTTTTTGGGACTGAAGATGACAAATATTGAGTGTCAAGTAAATCCGGTTTGTATGAGACAATTAAGAAATTTCATACAAGAAAAACATTCTACTATAAGTGCAATAAAAATTTTGCATATGAAGTAATCCAAAATTTATTTTAACAATTGCACACCAGCAAAAAATCCTCTTTTGCATCACATGCGGTTTAGTACGTGATCTTCTCATGTGTTCAGTGTGCGCTATCCTCATCTTCACTGCACCACTGTACAGCCCTGCAGTTCTCACTGCCGCCAACGCCTATTTTGTTCTCAAGTATCAAGATGATGTGTTTCGTGAATATGAATTGAAAGCCGAAGACTACTTCTTTGTTTCGAAGATATCCATCATCTACAGGTCATTGATATGGGCGAGGAGATGAAAAATCTTTTGTTGCCGTATAAATCTGCTGCCGGAGCATATCAGTGATTCAAGGGCCTGTTTTTTTCAGAAGTGAGCTGTTGTCCTTATTAACTTTATTGCAGATTTTTTTTATAATCACTACGTACTAACATATTCATTCAATCGTGAAGCGAAATATTTTTGTTACGAGGTAACAGAAATCAATGAACTGAGGAACATATGATACTTAACTTTTATCATTTTACACACATACACACATATACCAGGCCTCTCCTCCCTATGGGAGGGTAGCCGACAGCAGGCCACAATCAACACCCTTAGTCACTAGGATGCGAGAGAGGCAGCACTGGCCGCACCAGAACTGCCAGGATCAGCAGCAGCCCAGCACAACCACCTTCCACAGTCAGGCCCGACAGCCATAGCTGGTTTACTCCGACCGCTTCATTGAGTGCAGCCCCTCCCGCCGCACAGGACAGGTCAACCCCCATCACACGCGGGCAAGCTCCCAGTACAGCGTCAAAAAGAAAATTACCTTCTTATGCACTGCCCCCACTCACTTCTGTCCGCAGTCATCCCTCTCGCCACATCCACAGTCAGACCCCTTTCATACAAAGCACGCTTCACCCCACCCATCCAACACATCCGTGGTCTACCTCGCACTCTAATACCACTCACTTCCGACATATAAATCTTTTCCACCAGCCGCTCAACATTCATTCTTTCAACATGCCCAAACCATCCAAGCACTCTTTCATCCACTCGCCTGCTCAGCTTTTTGATAACCCTCGTCTGCCCCTTAACCAACTCATTCCTCATCCTATCTCTTCTTGTCACTCCATACATGCTCCTCAATCACTTCATCTCAAACACATCCATCTTCCTCCTCTCAGCAACTCTCACACCCCAGGACTCTGCTCCATACAACAAAACTGGCACAATCAAGCTTTCATACAGTCCCCTCTTAGCATTCATACTCAAACTCCTGCATTCAAAAACTTTCCTCATTGCACCCAATGTCTTACAGCCTTCACTCACTCGATGTCTCACTTCTACTTCCATACTATCCGTAAGAGCCACATCCGACCCGAGGTACCTAAAATGCTCTACCTCTTCTAACACTTCACCATTCATCCTCACATCCAAAGTTCCAAACACTCCACCTCTTGAACATCTCATCACCTTACTTTTTTCACATTTATCCTCAGTTTACGCCTTTCGCACACTCTACCAAACTCTGCAACCAGTCTCCTCAGTTTTTCCTCTGAATCAGCTACAAGCGCTGTATCATCTGCAAACAACAGCTGACACACTTCCCAATACACACCATTTCGTCCCACCAACTGCGCACCTTTTCCCAACACTCTGGCATTCACTTCCTTCACCACACCATCCATAAACAAATTAAACAACCACGGCGACATCACACATCCCTGTCTCACACCTGTCATAACTGGGTACCACTCACTCACCTCATTCCCTACTCTCACACATGCTCTGCTGTCAATGTAGAAATCTTGATCGCATTCAACAGTCTCCCCCCCACACCATACAAGCTCACAACTTGCCACAGAGCCTCACGGTCCACTCTGTCATACGCCTTCTCTAGATCCATAAATGCCCAATTTACATCNCACGATCCGTCATCACTCTCACTCTTCCAATTAAAACTCTTCCACACAGCTTCCCAACGACACTCAGTAGACTTATATCTCTAGAATTACTGCACTCACACCGGTCACCTTTCCCCTTGTACAACGGAACTACACACGCACTACTCCAATCTAACGGCACTTTACTGGCCCCAAAACACACATTAAATAAACGTACCAACCATTCTACAACCACATTTCCTCCTTTCTTTAGACATTCACCCGTGCAACCATCCATACCTGGTGCTTTCCCATTTTTCATCACATCCAACGCACCTTTCACTTCTACGCTTCTTATTCCACTTCTATTAACTTCACCAAACACAGGCATTCTAACATCATTTCCAACAGCTACCACTCTCGCAACCCTATCATCTTTCACGTTCAGCAGTTCCTCAAAAAACTCCGCCCATCTCTTCCTCACATCACAACCCTCCACTAGCAGCCTACCATTTGCATCCTTCACTCTTGCCTCACTCTCCACCTGTCCTTTCCTAATCCTCTTCACTTCCTTCCAGAAAACCTTCCTTCTCTCCATGAAGTCCCCTCCCAACTTCCTCCCCCACTCCTCACCCGCTGCCCTCTTTGCTCTCCTTACCGTTCTTTGCACCTCTTTCTTCCTCTCCTTATACTCTTCGAAATTTTGCTGGCCGCCCCTTTGCAGCCACCTTTCGAACGCCCCCCGCTCATTTTTATTATCATTTTACTTTTACTTAAAATAACATGAACCTACTATAAATTCTGCAGCAACGAGGAAAACAAAACACGTTTTTGAAACTAAAATTTATTTCATTCTCAAAACAGGGATTTGATCTTAAAAACATCGTTTATCACCATTTTTCTATCGTACGCTGCAGTACTTTTGTTTTCACAAAAAAATAATACAATAGGAGGAGAACCAATATCACACTTAATTTTTTTAAGTGTGTGAGGCTCTTTTCCAAACTAAACTGTTCATTTAATTAATCTCGAATGTCCGTAACATAGTACTAAGGCGTGTTGTGTTAAACATTTAGTTACAGGTCATCGTGTGTTATTTAAGTGTGTTAAATATCGAGCTAACGTTTGACACCAGGAAATACTGTACTTCGAAACTTATTTTTAATTTTTAAAATCTCTGACACGGCTCTGATAAAAACTCCAAAAAAAATCACGAAACGAATAACTGGCAAAGTATCAATTCACCTTGTATTCTAAGCAAGGGGCCATGACTAGGCGGCTCTACTAACAATTAAACGTTTCTCTCCCTCCCACCCTCGCAGGGCAGCCGGCAACCACCTCCATGCCACGCCCCGCCCTCTCTGTCCTCGCTCTCTGCAGCGTGTTCAGTTCAGGTGAGGCTAGCATTCCAGGATTCTACGTTTATAGGATTCTAGGACTTAAGGATTCTAGGACTCAAAAAAAAATGATTTTAATATTCCAAAGTTCTGTGATTCTAAGATTCTAGGATTCAAGGATTCTAGGATTCGTAAATTCTAGGATTCGACCACACTCACCTCATGTTTGTCTAGGATTCTAATGAGTTGGATGTAGGATTCATGGGTTCTAGGATTGTGACAGCCTCAGCTAGGATGAGTCATCTCATGAAGCTAAGTTTTCAATATTCAAAGTGCGAGGAGAAGCGTGATTGAAAGTACACGATTCTAATAGTAGAGAAAATGAAGAAACAACAGTGATAGAGAAAAATCTACTATTTTTTCTTCGCTCAAAAGTGTAAAATCACCGTCGTTAATGGAACGCGTGCCGTTAGCTGGGCACGCTCGTTTAGAGTTAGACGTCCGGACATCTCTACGGGCCTTTGAATTTGAATACAAATGAATCAACCCAAAAAAATAACAACAATTAGATTGACATATATTAAGGAACATTCGTTAAAAATTTAAACAAAAAATTGCTGCATCTAAAAAATTACAACATTTTAAAAATGGGAAGCTACTTTTATATAAATACTTTATATAGATATATATTTACGTATATAATAATTAACATCGTTCAATATATAGTGGGAATTGTCAGTTGAAAGGTCAACTTAGTTTAATCATTAATCCGTCAATTCTTCGAAAATGTTTCGGCAGTTGACGATGATTCACTAATGTTAATTTTTACCATTAAGTTTTTAATACATAATCAACTATCTATTATAAAATTATAACACACTAAAACTGGAATAGCCCTTTTTGGTCCATTCCGAGGCATTAGAGCACCTGAATATAATCCTTCAAAGCTAACGATGAAAAAATGATTCCGAAGTAATGAACGAAAAAATATTAATGGTGTGACCTAAACAAAAAATGGAGCTCGCAATCTACGCATTGTTTAAATTTCTATTTTCATTTGTTACTCCATTTCAATCACTAGATACAAATTTTCTGCATAGAGATTAGCATCTCTAAATTTTCGTGAGAAAAAGATAACCTTTAAGTACTTCAAGATCTCCTCCATGTCAAAAGACGCTCAACTGCGGCACTGGAGAGGAGACGAGTGTTGAATTGAGAAACCAGTCTAGCAGCACTTGTTCACTAAAGAAGGAAGGATCCACGAGCTTGCCCATTGAGTTGGCTTCCAGTCAGATCTTCACCTACTGCTGGGCCTTGTTCTTCACAAATCTGTGTGTCTTCCTTTAACTCCATCATGCAGCTGGTTGACATCTATGAAAAAGTCATCTTCTCGTTGGTGCAGCCTCCACGGCTGTTGCTGCTCACTTTGTTCGAATGCAGCCTCACAGCTTCCATATCCTCTATGGTTTCTCTCGCCTTGGCAACCGCGGTGTTGTCACACTTTTCTAAACAGAGCAGGGGAAACTTGGGGTGGAAATCAACGCAAACTTCCTTCAGAACTCAAGCCTCCTGTTTACATCTGGAGGAGCAACTAAGCGCCTCTGTTTTCGTGGAACTTTACGTTCGATTGCCATCGTCACTCTCTTGCTCTAGATCTCAAATCCTAGCTATAATAATGCTTGAAATACTGTATATTTAGGTCCCACATCGTATATTAAAATCCAAGAAGAAACTTTCAAATTTTTTACCGGTTTAAACAACTTTTTTTGAGTCAACGCACTTAAATTTGCGAAAGTGAAATGTTACGGATGTTAATGAATCCGTTGACGATTTTTTAATTCGTTTCAAAAGTTAAATCATACACGCCAATAGTAACTTTGTTCATTAACAATTAACGAATTAACTGTTTTGTGCCCAGCTCTGCATAAGTATATGACGGCTATTATTATGAATGGGGGAGCACGACTGGCAAAAATAACAGAAAAACTCTTCGTAGCCCTGCAACATATAGAAATTTTCTCGCGTGAGCTGAATATAGGTCAACTGAAGAGTGATATTTATACAATTGACAGAGTGGACACTCTGGTGGAGTAATTTATCCGGTTGTCCCGAAAGTTCGTGCTGATTTTTAGTAGTTCATCTTTCGACTTATTTTAAAAGATGTTTGAATTCAGAGAATACGATTTGACTACACTTCCATTTAGAGAACATTTTGAACTATCTTTTATTAGAAAAAGGTCTACGATCCTATGACTTGTGTTAATTCTGTAACCTTTTAAAATGAAAGATAAAAAGATTCATCTTCGGCACTTAATGCTTTTTTTCTTCTTAAAGGGAAAAATGCCTCACAAGCAACCAAACAAATATGCGCAGCTTACGATAATGATTCTGTATCCGAAAGAACTGTACGGAACTGGTTCGCAAAGTTTCGAGCAGGAGATTTTAGCCTTATGATAAAGAGCGATCAGGAAGACCATCCACCACAGATGACAACCAAATGAAGACATCAATTGAGAATAACCCACATTCCACAACCCGAGAATTGGCAGAAAGCCTCAACCTTTTAAAATCCGCCGTTCATGAGCATCTGGTAGAGCTTGGGTTCACAAATCGCTAAGATGTTTGGGTGCCGCATGAGTTGAATGAAAAGAATCTTTTGGATCACGTTTCCATCTGTGATCTGCATAATAAACGGAATAAGACTGTGCATTTTTTAAATAAAATTGTGACTGAAGATGAGAAATGGATTATCTACCGAAATATTCGGAGAAAGCTATCCTGGAGTAAGCGACATGAGCCACCCCTAGCCATCCCCAAAGCGGATCTTCATCCTAAAAGAGTTTTGCTTTGTGTCTGGTGAGATTGGAAGGGAATTCTGTACTATGAGCTTCTCCCAAGTAACCAGACAATTAATTCTGAAAAATACTACTCACTGGATGAGTTAAAAGCAGCAATTCAAGAAAAACGTCCAGAATTGACCAACAAGAAAGGTGCTGTGTTTCAACATGACCACACGCTTCTTTGCAAACCAGACAAAAATCGCCACAATTCGGCTGGGATGTGTTACCTCACTTTCCATATTCACCAGATATTGCCCCTTCAGATTTACACCTATTCAGGTCTCTGCAGAATAGTCTTAATGGGAAAAATTTCAATTCTTTGTATGACATCAAACGATACCTTGATGAATTCTCTGCCATAAAAACACCTCAATTCTCGGGAGAAGGTATTTTCAATTTAGAGGATAAATGGAGACGTTTTGCCCAACAAAATGGTTAATATTTGGTTGATTAAAAATGTTAAAACAAATATTTATTGATCTTTTTATTTTCCTTAAACATCGGCAAGACCTTTCCGGACAGCCTGATATAATACAGATTTTTTAAATTCTATCATTGTTGAGCACATATATTTACATGTGAGACCGGAAGACAAACGCTTCGAAAAAATATAAATAAATATATTAAATATGAATGAACCATGCAAATTCTAATATGGGGTTAACGACGTATTTCATCTGCTGAATATTCGAAAACTGAATTATTCATCATGTGAGCCGAATGACTATTTTACTGCTTGACCATTTGAGACTTTTCGACGAAGAAAAAAAAATTTCGACGCAAAAAATCTGTGCTACCAAAACGTCACATTTTCTTACACAGGTCATCGTGAGGCGTGGAGCGGACGTTCACTTTTAATTAAAATTGTGAGGCTATCTAGATTTAAAAAGATGAAATACAAAGCGCACGGAAGAAAAAAATAAAAATGAGACATCTACTGCAATTGAGACATCTTTTTAAAACCCGACAACCATAACAGTCCCTGCACTTTTCTTCTGAAAGCTTCCTTCGAGCTGCAAAGTGATTTCTAATTGATTGTAGCATATTTCAAAGTGATACTACACTCAAACAATCCAAACATATTTGAGATTATGTTCAAAAAATCATGGAAAGATACCACCTGCCAACAAAGCAGTAGTTATATTGATGAAGCTAATTTACATTTAACGCTATTTCAGTCAATTTCTTCTACAGCGAAAGGCACTCGCTCTTGTATTTTTCCGATGCCGTCTCCTTAGAAGATCCAGCTACCAACACAAACTTTGCTCCATATTTCAGCGGTCTCCATTCAGGGGAAAAAATTTGCATGAGCCATGGAGAAGAGAAAACCTTTCGAGATCTGACTAAAGCCGCTACAAAGATCAAAGATTTTTTCGGTCGGCTGGCCGCGTGACGTTGCGATGCAGGCGACGAAGGCTTTTACTTCTGTATCTGGGCTACCGTCAGCCCTAAAAATATCCCCAGCTAAATGTTGCGACGCGAGTGACAGACAAAAATTCTGGTAAAGATTTCACCCGTCCCATAAAGAGAAGCGAGCGGTTGGACGGAGTCATTTCATTTGACTGGGATGCAGCATCGAGCGCTTCTTGGCCGGTCTGGTCGGATTAGCATGAAGTCAAAACCTGGAGTTGCAGCGGGTCTTGAGCGACTCTTGTACTGTACGTGTTAGCTCGAGCTGCTTGTTGAATTATTGATCTCTCTTTTGTGACAAGTAGCGTTACCTCTTCTACCATGTTTTGAACTCCGTACTTTCCATGCATTCAAACGTGGCAAATTTTATTTTCTTGTGAGAATAATTTACCTTCTGACGGTCGCTCTCGTCAAGGTTGAAAGCAGTTTTAAATCTGTTCAAACCATATACAGTCTAAGTGAAGCTTAGTCTCATACATTTTTCTTTCAATAGAATATTGAAAGTTGCATAAAGAAGTAATTTTTAAATGGAAGTGAAGTAGATAGGTTCCATCGTTATTCCTAAGGTTTTCAGAAACTTTCTTAAATTTTAAATTTTGTTAACCCAGCGTGTTGCTCAGTAAAATAGAGTCATTTACTATTCAAATATCATGAATTTTTTTAATTCAGCAAGTTAACATTTATATATATCATACGAGTGAGAATTTAGAAAAATCAATACCAAAATTAGCTGTTCACACGCGGCGGAGCAGTTCTGAGCGTATTTGTGTCTCGACTGACGCTGGACAGGAAAACGAACAGATCATCTTAAGCGGCGAGCAGATGAATCGATGGAGCACAAGATTGAGCTTGATGTTACTGTTTTATTGAATTGCCTTGCATCACTTCACCGCTCAACTGAATGGGGCGAAAGTGTCCCTTGTTACTTCTGGGGTGCCTTGTAGCATGCTGTGGGCCCTGTTTCATGCTGTGAGCCTTGTTTCATGCTGTGTGTCTTGTTGCTTGCGGTGTGCCTTGTTCCACGCTGTGTGCCTTATTGCGTGCTATGTGCCTTGTTGCGTGCTGTGTGCCTTGTTGCGCGCGTTGCGCCTTGTTGCGCCTTGACGAGTTAGAATGACGAAATCGAGTAGCTCTAAATGTCTCCCGTACCACCCCTCACACCTCACTGTAAGGAAGAAGCTGCTGAGGTCCGATTATAAATTATCAACCATTGTTCTAAGCTTAGCACACAATCTATTGCTGTATCACTTGGGATAGGCAAATTGCTTAAATTGTTAAACTATAACACCCCTTGCTCTGTTTCACTCATCACCTCTTTCTCCTTCTGCGGACGGCCTGCTGCTTCGCCCTCTCACGGCCCTCTTACGCAAATTACAGAACCAATGATATTGCTGTTGGCACTTGCAACTTCAAAACTAGCAGTAGCTGGTTTGGCATTGGAACCCTCGGGTACTAGCAACTACACACGTCGGGGTAGTAGTAGAGGTTTGCTCAGGTGGCTCAAGCAGCAGTAAACACCTCAGCGGTACTCACCGATCGAAACACCTGCTGCTTTTAATTAGCCAACCCCGTACACTCCGCTTTGATTTATGACTCGCTGCACTTTTTACGATGCGATGCAACTCGAAATTTTCGCGCTAATTAGAAGCGGAATGTTTAATGCAGTGCAATGTCTTTTGCACGTTGTGGGAGCGCTTGTGATCATGAAATGGTGCAAGTATTACGCTCGAATGTATTGAATTCCGATTTTGTATTCCGAGAAAACTGCATGATTAAAGCGTGTTTTCACTTTATGAATTTTGAAGCGTAAGAGATTGGAGTGTTTTATTAGAAAGAAGTACAATAGGAATTTACGCCTACAGGAAGAAAACTTTGAACCTTCCTTTGTCTCACGAATTAAAAGAGAAAGTTAAAATACCTCCCTAGCATCATAGTCGTAATCACCAAACATTGAAGTCATAATATATATCACATGCCGTTATTTGTATGGATTATTTTTCGCTATGTAAAGTCACTATCACTTTTTCCTGTGTGACGTAATTGCATTTGGCCATTGCCAGGCACATCGTCAATTTTCAGGAGAGAGTAAACACCAATTAATTATTTGTTGGTTCTGCGAGGGAGTTGTACTAACACGTTGTTGTTAAGTTCAGCAGTAAGCTCTCGCAAGGCTGGGACGGGAAAATATTTTCTTGAGTGCACCCCTACTTATACAAGCTTCAGCTTTCCAGAACGAGGGAGGCGAAAGTAACGAGCACATCGACGAAGTCTCGCACTGCAAACATCTGCTAGAGGCGCTCTTACCTTGCATGACCGCTGTAAACCTAACACCCAATTAAGGGCCTAAAAATAGTCCTCTTCAGCTTAAAAAAGTTGTTATTTTCTATATGATCTAACATACGCGTTAGTAAGTGTCTCTGAAGAGGGCCAAAAAAGAATGAAGACACCGTGGGTTGGTGACCGAAAATCGAAATTTTTCGTAAACAGCAACATGAAAATGTGACATAAATTTTTATTTCTAGGTTTCAAAACTAATATAGGACACAGTATTCACTTGAATAGCTCGCAAATGCTGTCAGTTTTTCACTGAGATTTTTCAGTGCATTCACAAGTGCCACAGCAGCCCAGCACAAAACATGGGGGCCCCCGAATTAGAGATGCAGGCCTGGGCAACACAATACGTCACGACGCAGCATAACTGTTCCCAGAGCTCAACTGCTGTAATACAGTAGTAAAGGAGACGTGAAGCAGCAGTAGAGGAACAATTGAGGATCGATTAAAGAGCAATAAAGGGAAGCTATAAGGGCTATAGAGAAGTGGTAGAGTTACGATACAGAAGTGGAAGAAGATCGGAAGAATAATCGGAAGATGAGCCGTAAAAATTGGTGTAGGAGCGGTAGAAAGGCGGTGAAAAGCTATTTAAAATCGGTACAGGAGCGGTAGAGAAGCAGTCCAGAAGGCAGAAGAGGAGCTCTGCAATTCACCGTCTATGGCGTTCACTTCATCAGAGCGGTCTGACGGTCCGAGTGTTCATTTCCATGGCAATGAAAGCGAATTGCTTCACCGAGGCCGGCGGTGGGCACGGCCAAAGAGTGAAATGCTCGTCATTGCTAATGAATAATTTTGGCTGAGGCGGACAGTGCATGTCGAGAGGCTGTGTTTGTCATGTCTTCTGCCTTGCTGTTCGTTGTTTTATTTATCGATGCCAAGCGTAGGAGAAAAGTTTCTTTGCTTGCTATCCATTTATTTGCACAGCCAGGCAATTCAAGTTTAACCCTAGTGATTCAATACAATTAAATTAGTCTTTCCACTTAATTAAACGGTTTGAATCCCACATTTAGTCAGAAGAACACTATTTAAAGCTATGCACACCTTAATTCTTATTTATAACGGAAACAGATGCCAGTTGATAGCTGGAAATAAATATTCCCAATACCATTGTTATTGACCGTGATTACGGATGAAACGAACAGTGCCTTTGTTAGTGCTCTTACGCTGGTAAATACCGTTCGGTTTGAAATATCATCTCTTCAAGTGCTCCGTGCTTCAGGCAGACACGCCACACCTGCACAGTTCATGAGGCAGACGCGCCACACCTGCACAGTTCATGAGGCAGACACGCCACACCTGCACAGTTCATGAGGCAGACACGCCACACCTGCACAGTTCATGAGGCAGACACGTCACTCAGCCTATCGTCCAGAAGACGCCATCACTGCAAGGAAGCTGCCACCAAGCCTCAGCTACGCTACGGAAATAATGGCCCCATTCTTAGGACTACTTTGGACTCTCGAAAATCTTTCTTTGGTCTGCCCCAAAACTCGGCCCTCTGTTGTTTATGGCGTCTGAATGGGGGCCGTTTCCACAAAAGGCCATAACTTTAGGAGGGCATAAGGCAACGGTCGTTAGTTTGGCTGAATCATAATCCACCTTCAGCCGTAACTTCTCTGAGACTCTAAATAGGCTCAACTGATAAACGAGGGCTTTTTTGTGTCGAGTTCTATTGGTTGACGGCTGTGACGTCATGGTGACGTCATCGGCGTTCGCAAATCTGCTTGTGTCCAGCCTTGAGACTCAGCTCGCTGTACGGAGACGCGCACGCATTCTGAAATTCTTTGTTCAGACCCCTTTTCTTCTGACCGCTTTTTTTGCATCACTTTTATTTAAATCGCTTCTCTTTAGACCACTTTTGTTTCTACCACTTTTGCTTAAATCACTTTTTTCAGAGCACTTTCGTTTTCACCATTTTGGTTTAAATCGCTTTTCTTAAGACCAGTTTTGTTTTGGCCATTATTATGTATACCACTTTCAATTAAATCCAACTCAGAAGCTATTTTTCTTCGGCTAAATATCTCAGTATATTTACATTAATTAAAGTCTTAGACTTTGGAATTCGAAAAATTTTGTTTAGCATTTAAAAATGAACATTTAATGAACAGCTCTTGAGGTCAGAAACATATCAAAATTGATGGTGATTGAAAAGAAGAATCTTAGAAGCATTTTATGTGAATACTTCGATCGTGCGATAGTAACATTCAGTGCATCTATACGAGTTTATTTCAATGTGACCTACATTGGTTACAGAGCTTCACAACAGAAAAACTTGCCTGATGCCTTCCGATCACTTGAGAGAGAAAAAGACAGTCTTATGTCAGTGTGTTAATTCCATCCAGGATTAACAGATATGCTTGTACCTGTCAGAGCACCATTGGTTGTATGTGCACGTGTTCCTACAAGAATTCAAACGTGTACCCATCAGCGTACCTCTCTCCCATCTTAACTGCACGTGGCAGTGCGTCTTCGTTGACATGAGTACTTGTCCGTGCCACTAGATCTGGTCAGTATAGGTATTCCAATAAGTAACATCCTTTTCGAGAGGAGAGAAGTGATCCTCTCACAACACGTGAATATTTCTCCTTTGAGTGAAACTGAAATTGTTCAATTTTGGAAAGTTGGACACTTGTCCTACTGTCCAGAAGTATACAGATTGTTAATCTCGGGCATAACAACAACCACAAGAAGTTCACCGACACCCAACAAGGAAACCATAGATGAAAACTAGCACGTTACTGTAAGTCTGTAACGAAGACATTCTGAGTTAGGTGATGTCAATCATATAGACATAGGAACGCAGTAAATTCAAGCGATTTTCTGTGTTATCCTTGACTTCTGTACGGAATCCGAGGCATGCACCAGGCCATTACCAATGAACACCTCATACTTTTATAGCCAAACCTGAGCTGGAATGGATCATTGATTGCTAAAAACCCTCAACCACATCATCCACTCTTAGATTCCTTATGTTATATTATAAAATTTCACACCTGATGGAACACTTCATTTTGTGGCTCTTTGCACTCTTCGTCATAATTACAAGATATTTTGGGCAGTTCATAGTATTGGGCGCTCAGGAAATGTACCTAAAATCAGTTTTGTTAATCCAAGGCAAAACTTCGCAAAGAATGCGACGTGCGTATCTTGATCCATTTTTGATGATTCAAAATCGTAATTGTTGACAAGTTGAGAGAAGGGATTCAATTCCACATGACGGTTTTATAATTAAAATGTCAGAGTTTCAGAGACGTTCATGGTAGGAGTTTTTGTTCATTTTGCGACATTGTCAGGTACTGATTGGAATGCCCTTGTGTGAAAGTAGTGACTAACGCTACACGGAAAAACTCGTTAAAAGGTCGACGTTCTGCGGTGTCCTCGACAAAAGATTTGTTGCGCAGGCTTCAGAAACGACAAACTGACCTAGTTACGAATGAATCAATAGCTTTCTCATCAATAGCCTTCTCAAACTCAGTATGAATTAACGAAATAAATACACATCTGTGTTTATTTTCTTAACCTTTTCGTTAAAAGACCGACGCTGCGGTTATGATGCGTATATGAATGATGGAAACATTACAAAAAAAAAGATGTGGAACTTTTTGAAATTAATATACAGACCGAATCATGGGTCACAAAACAAAGTAAAAACTATCATTCTAGATTGTGTAACCTAATACATTCAGAAATACGTCGCTGACGTTTTCAATAATTATCTCATTAATATGGGCAAAAATAAATACCGGTTCGAATAGTCATTCCACTCTAATGATCTGAACTCAAGCATCTATTTTTAAGTCTTGGAAATGCGACATGATGTTCCCATCTACATTCATGAGCTGAAAATCAAAACAAACGAAAAAATACTTTCTCAGTTGAAGCGCATAAAAACGTAACTCCCTTGATTTCGCATATTCTCTCTGATATTATCAACAGAATGTTCTTTTCTGGTTTCATCTCGAATGCATTAAAAGCTGCCAGAGTAGCTCC
Organism: Platorchestia sp. MABIK; assembly: GCA_014220935.1. Lineage (NCBI taxonomy): Eukaryota > Metazoa > Arthropoda > Malacostraca > Amphipoda > Talitridae > Platorchestia > Platorchestia sp. MABIK. Next base: position 101,255 of record JACJUY010001196.1, on the reverse strand, counting down.
CATCTTTCAGAGCGATGGCAAAACCAGCTTTGGCAATTATAGACCATCCCTACATTTCTAATCAGAAGTAAAACTTTCGAGAAAATAGTGTATAATAAAATATACTTTTACATGAAGCGTAACTCATGTTTCTATGACAAGAAATTTGGTTTTCGTTAGCAAAAATCAATAACTCAAGACATTCTGAATATTCTATAATTCCTTTATTGAAATATTCATAGAGGAAATTTAGTGTTTTCAATTTCACTCAACTTCAAAATAAGCCTTTGAATTTGTAGATCATGAAATGCTATTGCCTAAACTATACCACTAAGACGTAATAGGTCTCACTTATGAATGGTTTAAATCCAACCTAACAAACCGTAAATAATACGTAGTAATTGTCAATTCAAGTTCAGAGCTACAAAGCAGAACTCATGGTTCCCAGCATCACCAGTTCTTGAGACCCTTCATTTTCATATTTGATATTAGAAAATTAACGCCATTCTTTGAATTTATTCGTTTAGCAGATGACAGCGCACTCCTACAAGTTTTTTTCCCTAAATCAGCGTCGAAATCTCCAATCAATAGAATCAGGGACTAAAAAATGTTCCGCTCTGTCTCGAAACAAGTAAAATCCCCAAAAATGCCAACAAGATTAAATGTATACTCTTCTCTTATTAAAATGACAGTTCCTCTTTTGCATTGTGATTAGTGACGGAAAAATTCAACTGGCTGACATCTGCATTCTTTAGAAGATTATATACGAGATGAAAATCTAACTTAAGCACACCGTATCAATCATTTAAGCCCGAAACTATCCAAATCCATTAGAATTTTTCACAAAGTCAAGCACACCCGTTTAAAATTGAGCCAAATATCATTTACAATGTATTGATTGATCCATTTCAGCAATACGGCCTTATCGCCTGGAATGCCAAAGGGAAGAATAAAACTGACAGAGTATTAATAAAACAAAAAACATTAGAGCTATCTCCAACTTATAATACACCGCCCACGCCAACAATTCATTTCAAAGCACAAAAAGTTATGAAACAATCTGACTACCATCGATTCCTCCTAAAAATTTGACGCACAAAATCGTCAATACCAACAAACGTTTTGAACTTCGCTTGCAAATTAAAGCTATAACCGATTATCATGACTACTTGATGAGAAATATATACCATCTCATTTTCTTGTATATACCACTCAAAAGCTAAATCTCAAAATCCTTTTCTTTTCTTTTTGCCATCAAATGCTGAAATTCCATCCCTAACAAGGTTTGCGATGCTCCCACCTTTCCAGCATTCAAGAGAAATCTTGAATCTTATATGATATCCAATTATTAATTAAATGTAAGATGAATAAAGGTTGAGGGAAATGCGAAGTGATTTAAAAGAAAATAATAATATCCCCAAACTATATTCCTAGCTATGAATAATGTGCAAGAAAACTGTAATCATCGAGCAACAAATATGCCTGTGTACTGGTATGCTTATGTAAGCGTGTATTTATTTGGGTAGGTGTATATGTAGGGATATATCATATAAGTACATTAAATAAATATACATGTACACGTAAAATAATTCTGATGAAAAAACATTAACGAAGATGTCAAACTAAATTTTCCATCAATTTGATATTAACAAACTCCGTCTTGTATGCTTAGCTAATTCTACGATAGATGCAAATCTACACTAAGTTATTATTTTTCAATTTTTGTAATGCACTTTACGTGGCAATTTAAAATTTAAAAAAATATAGTTTCAATTTTTCATTTTTTTCCAGCGTTGTTTCTACCAATGTAGAATCAATTTGTTCTGTGCTGTACGTGCCAATGAGTTTCAACTTCTTTCCCAAAAACAATAGAGAATCTTTTTGCTTAATTCATTCGTTGCATTACAAAAAGATTCCAATTTACAACTAATTGTTCTACTTTGCAAATCAAAATACCCTCAACCAGTTTCAGGAGCTGCAGAGGCCTCGCAGCATTTCACGGGCCCAACACCACATTTTTGGCTCTAAAAATACGTCTTTTTTGTGAAGAGTAAAACGCTTAGCGGCTTTCTTGAAAGCTCCGAGCGTTTCTAAAGAGGCAAGAAGCCTCAAGTTTTTAGATTAGCTCAATTTTACCTTTTCATCCTAAACTAACAGGATTAGCAAAACAAAAGTGTGTTCAATTTGAGGACTGCAGTGTTGTCTCAGCTCTCTGCTGTCGTGATGTTTGGTTGATGATAGTTGGAATGTCATTTCTTCGCACTTCGTAGTTATAAATCTAACCAAATTCTTCTTGAATAGACTGCCCTAAAACCTGAAATGTGCTCGTGAAAGTGAAAATTTGTCTTTCCAATCGGAAGCACTTTTAAAAGCCACGCTCTTTCAACGCATTGGCTTCATGCAAGTCACAAATTTTGCATGTCGCAACGCTAAGTTCTCGCGATACGAACTTGGGTATTCTAGAATTTTTTACAATAAAGTATATATTAGACCAATAAATTTATCGTTGCCAAAATTTAAACGATAATGAGTTGAGTTATTTTATTTTCATATTTGAGAGTTCAGTAAATTGGATCTCAATTCAGAAAGTAAGCGTCTATTGGCAGCCTTCAGATATAACATCTCGAAAAAGCAAATGAGACTCAAGAGTAAACGGCACATCCAGAAGTTGTGAACTAATTATGCAATCAGCGTCCCAGTAGATAATGCACATCCTCGTATTTTCAAACATAGTACGACGAGGAAGAGCTGTCTTTACATAGGCACCAAACGCACTAGACCGTCATAAGAAAACATGCGCAAGTAGTACACAACACTGTTTATAACCAGGTTGTCTCTTATCTGAGTGGCTCAAATTTTACGTCGATAAATTAAAATTTATTTTTTAAAATCTACCTAATGTAGTTTCTTCACAGTGGACACAATATATTTTGCATACTCTTGCCTATGGTGTTCATTGGACATGATAGTGAGAGAGGTAAACGTAAAGAAATATACAGAAATTTATGGTCAATAATTCGAAGTAAGGAAATTCTAAGGCACTGCTCTGTCAGCGTGGGTAAGTAAAGTACCGAGCGCATATTGTGCTGGAAGAGTGTAGTGCTTGGTACGCGTAGTACCGGGTGTGTGTAACGCCGGGCGCGTGTAGTATCGAGTGCGTGTAGTGCCGGATGCGTGTAGGGGCTGGGTGCGTGTAATACCGGATGAGTGTAGTACCGGATGCGTGTAGTACTGAGTTCGTGTTGCAAAAGAAGCGGATAGCACCTGGTGCGTGTAGGATAGAGTGCGTGTAGTACCGGGAGCGTGTAGTGCCGGGAGCGCGTAGTGCAGGCGCGTGTAGTGCTGAGCGTATGTGTCGCGGCACTCCCCCCACGGCCCACCTACCGGAACAACACATCCTGAGATCACCCAGTCAAGCCTTTAAATAAACTGGGGCCGATACTCGGGTTATATGATATTATCCATGCAAATCTCAAGTTTTGCGGGTAGATATAAGTTCCAGTTATTTCCAGATGCTCATAACTTGAATCAAGCATTGTTCTAAAGAAGAAAATTTAGTTGAATATCTGGAGCCAACTTTTTCCCGTTTAATTTGAGGCTCGGATTTGACGATGTATATCCGACGATATAGTTTGTACGCATGGTGTAAGGACATTAAAAATTCAAACAGCTCAAAAAACATTTTTGAAAAGGCTGAACATAGTTTGAAGGCAGGGGAAATGCTAAGAAAATTTTTTCATTGGATACAGGTTAAAAATTATTCTTAAACTCATTTTTAGATCATTTGTATTCTTCAAATCGCTTGAGGACTAGTTTCTGCTCACGTTACGTTAAAAACCGGAAGCAATAATTATACAGAGAATTGAAAACTCTTAATTGAACATTTCACTGTAAAAAACAATATACGCTAAGCAGTTTATGCTCAAGACCCTGAACTACTTCTGTCAACTCTCCAGCACTTAAAATTTGAGCTCTTTTTACAGTGTAACTCACTTCTGCGTCCCTTTTCTCAGTGTTTTCGAATCGAAAATTGACTAAAATTACCATAAGCTTCTATACATCGCTCTCTTCTTCCCACTTTGTGCGAGTGTCCAGCCCTCATCTTCTGACACATCGCAACATCATTGCAAGGCTGACGTAACTAAAATTTCGGGATTTTTCAGGAGAAGCATTTAAAAGTATCCAAGACATATAACTTTAATAATATTGCGCAAATCAACAGCTCCATCTCTCGGCCAAAAATGCACTTAGACTTACGACTTTACTGCCAGAAGACGCAAAATTAATTCAGCATTCTTTTAAACATTGTATTTCTATACTTGAAGTTTTTGAGTTATGACAGTTCTTTCAATGATGCAGCAACATGCCCAAGGAGGCAGCGAACATGCACAAGAGCACACATGTTCATGGTTGCGGCGATGGTCTTGCGGTGTTTTGTGCTGTTTGGCAGCACTTTATAGCAACAGCTCGAGTAGAATATTGCCGTACAGATGATGGCTGAATGCATGACGGGCATTCAGATTACCACTATCTCCAGAAATCTGCCTGCATGTTGAGTTGTTCTACAGGGAGTATTTCATAGAATCACAGCTAAGAATGTGCAGGAGTTTTTAAAACGATGTAAATTTGGGATACAATGAATTTTCGCCTGCACATTTGCGATAGTACAGTACTGAACAACTGTCAGGGTCCATTTAGCCGATCCTATTACTAAACGGAAAATTAAGAACTGAGCATTTCGCCTATGGTGAGAGAACGTCCGCCAATTGCTATAAAAATGAAGATAGTGAAGAATAGTTATCACACAACATCACTCAACCTGTTGATGTACATAGTTGTAAACTCAAGGAATTTGAAGTAATTAGGTCGAGTAAAACACAGAACCTGTATATTTAAGACAAAAAGCTACAAACAATTTTCACAAAAGAGGTAAAATACTCTGAAAAAGTAAATCGCGAACACCCTCTTCTAATTCAGTGAGGGGAATTTCAACGAACGACGTCTTTGAGACTTTTAAGAAGCTGTGCTTGGTAAAACAAACAAATGACTCAGCAGCAATAACAATAAAAGTTAATAGCAATAAAAATAATTATTATGAGCACCCGAGCTGAATGCCGAGCCGAGGCAATCTGGAGGCGCTGACCTTGGCGGGCTTCCAAGGCAGTTCCTCAGAGTCGGTGTGTGGCCGCCCCGACCTCCAAGTCCTCACAAAACCAACGTGCAAGATTGGCCCGTAATAGATTTTTCGGGGCGATGAAATATTTCGAGTTCCCCTCGAGGAGCAGGAGGGTGACAGCGCCTGGCTCCCGTGAAGCAGCAGGGAACGTTTCGGTGGGGAAACTGAATGCTCAGAATTTATTATCGTTCGAAACATTCGAAATATTCATATTTAACAGTGTGTTTACACACACGGAAGCTGGATGTGTCTCAGATGTAGATAGTTTCTTCACATTTCACTAGAATTACCACTCGACTTAAATTGAGAAACATTCAGTGATGCACTTCAACGGAATTATAATAGTTTTATTCATAGGTTAGTTCCCTGTTACAATCATTCCTCATCACTCCTGCGAGCACAGGAGCACGGAGTTGTGACATCGCTGTGGAAGCACTCAGTGGGTGCCATACCGTCAGAGCTTGACAAGCACTGTCCGGTGAATGATATTTTCAAGCATGCGTTGTTCCTTATAGTCACATCATATTTTCTAATGGCATTTCAAATGCACTACGATTTATGTCTTGCCCGTTGCCTTCAAATGGTCATTGCAATGACGGTTACCCATGGTCGAGTTGGGAAATAATGGCTAACTTTTCCCTTTCCCCCCACGAGGAAAAGCTCAAGAACTCAAGAAACGGGTCTCTAAACCTCAAACCTCCTCACGGAAGGCGAAGACTCTTACACACTACATCAAATACTGCAAGTGCACACATAAATGTGCTCGAAGAAGAAAATCAAACTAGATAAACTGACTTCTCTTCAGCGAGACTGGACGTACAGAGCTACCCCTCTTCTTGAGTTATTTTGCACGCTCTCGATCATATTTCAATTTAGATAGATACTATTAATTTCACTGAGATGCAACGCTTATTTCATCTATAATTTATTCATTATTTTGAATGTTCAAATCACTTCGTTCTCTTCCCTGATATTTGAATTTTCTTGGCAATGTAAGGCTGTTTATTTCTTGGGAAAATGCGTGTGCGAATAGTACCGTGAGACGGCGTTTGATACTATGCAACTACACTTGAATCAAAAAGAAAATTGCCTTATATGTTGAAATCCGTTTTCAAATTTTTTTTTGTCATGAATTCACGATCAATATTTTCACAATCGAAAAAACGTTTTTACCAACAGTTTTCACCGCTTGTATATCACACAAAGCCTTCTCTGCAACTATAATGAAAAATAAACTTCTGTGCCCGTGCATCAACAAACGTGCTTCCGTCCATGTCGGTGGGCAAGTCAAACCAAATGTTTATTTTTCTAAGGATTGAGCTGTTGAGCCAATCATTTTAGGTAAGAAAGGTTTTTTCCAGGGCATGTGTTTCTTTCTTATAAATACGTAAATCTTGTATTCTATGAAGAAATTCACATTCATTTTCAACGAATATACATTACAAACGGAAAGAAATTTCATTAAGAACTTTCAGAGCTTATAAAGATTGATGATACGCTGCAAAATTACTTTCCTTTGATTTTGTCAAAAGTTCCCTGACGTCCGAGACATTGACCATTGAAGCGTTTGAAGTCGCTTTGGAGAGACGAAGTGGAGAAACTATCAAGGCTTTTCAAAACTCAAACAATTTTGGGAACGAAATTTGAGCGATGATCATTGAAATCCTTAAAGCAGCAAGAATTTTTCGCTGAAAATTAGGTTGAAGTTCATTGGCTTCAACACCTTGATGTTCTTTATCAAAAATGATGTATTCCGTCTCTCAACTACATCTGAGCTTTGACTTTCAAAATCGATATTAACCAAGCTGTTCTATAATGTGCATTGAAGATCAAATAAGATTAAGAAGTGCTTATTTTTTTGCTCGGAATATTAACTGAAATTAATTGAAAGCATTTCTTTTTCTTCAGAAGTGTCATGTTGTGGAATGAAGGAGCGACAGCCAGTGCGATGCCAAACTGGATTACGCCAAGGAAATAGAAATCTTTGTGGATGTTCGTAATCTCGTGCTCTCAATGAACGTTACCGGGCTTAAGGAAATGTAAGCCATTTAATTCATCACCTCCCCGTTGTAAATTATTTAAAGTTTAAGTGATTTATTTCTTCAAATTCCTTGAGCAGTTGCTTTTCGATGGAAAGTTATAATAAGTATGCCAGCCATGGGGAAAATTATTAAATCGCTATGACTCTTTCAAAAAAAAGGAGTCAAACTTTCCTGAACTCGAGCTGATGGTAGTAAATGGTTCTCGAGAAAGTTTGAAAGAAAATTATGGAATGTTTTTCAACTTTTGAAAGTACTTTTGATAATTTTTTCTTGTGGCGACGCGCACTTTTTTTCGAGCTAAGAATTCTTGCTCGTGTACGAGGCGGTGGACTGAGCCGCTTTAGACTCGATGTTCGTCGTCTTGCTGCTCGTCCATCACGAGTTCTTGATGGTCAATCCAAATTAGTGTCGCTGGACGTCCATCCAGTGCCAGCAACGCAGGCTCAAGTTGTTAGACTTTCGTTGCCGGTCTTGAAACTAAACATTTTAATTATATCATGGTGTCACGTTACATTAAATCTTTCGACCAAATTCGTTTATATTTTCGATGCATCAAAATTGTACGCGATCTTCATGAAATTCGAGGTTTAACTTTAGCCTTATCTGTCAGTCACTCCCCACTTCCAGCCTTCCCCACGGATTTCCACGTCCCCCTCAATAAAAAAGCCTGAGGGCCCGGCGGTCATTTAAGCCAGACCTACAATCCAGTTTGACGCGTTGAAGAGTTTGACGGCAAAATGCGGCCGCTTGCCAATTTAATAAGGGAATCTACGGAAGCACTTCCCAACTTTCCTGTTCCTAGTTAAGTAGTTACAATTTTTTCTAATCAAATTTCAAATGGCGGACGCCTAATCGAACTTCAAAACGAGTAAGTTATCAGATGCACCGAACTACTCCCAGGTCTCTGTGAAAATTTGAATCACTAAGAATATGTGAATGAAGAACTTTCTACGAGATTATCAATGGCTTTAAATAACTAAAATTTCATCTCATTTTTAGATATTTCATCCCAAAAATTAGCCAAACTTCATGGTGGTAAACTATTCCTATAACAAAAAATAAAGGCATGTTTTTGAAAAGAGGAAAAGAGAAAAGAAATGGAAGACTCGTACAGAATGGTTCAACTCCATGGAAGTGTGATCGCCATTGCCGCCTCCAACAACGCACCATGCTCTAAAGACAAAAGGTCTCACATTTTCGCAGCTTAATTTCGGCACTAAGAGATCTATAGTAATAATCTCCTTTCATCGATAACCTTACTGCTCTAGGATATTGGCTAGTTAACAGCTAAAAAAGAAACGCAATGGTTTGTTTTAAAATTGAGAAAATATTATAATTTCCTCGTGTATATTGAATTTGTAATTGATACTTTTAAGTTTGAGAACAAAGGTTAGAATAAGAGGTCTCACAAAAGCGCATCAGACTGCCTGTGCATGCAGTTGCTACAGTAGCTCTTGCATCTTTTCCTATAACATGCGCGCGAAGCTTCACATCACACAAAGACTGTCATGGAATGGACAAAGGCTGTCTTGTAAATAGACACAATCTTTCTTATTCTGATTATTTCAAATCTATTCCTGAGAAACAGCCAATCTCAATAGGAATTTATGGTTTCTGTATGCAGCAGAGCCAGGTTCTTTCATCAAAGTTGCATGACCACCCCAAAAGTTCAAGGGATTAAGATCCATGGCCAGTAATGAAAACTTTGCAATACACAACAGTTTTAAATTAAAAACTTCATTCGTATTGTGCTGTAAGGGATTTATATCAATTCATAAACATATCATTGTACCATTGAACCATTGTACCATTTGGCGTTCAGTAGCTGCGTGAGTGTGACAGTTTCAACGCGTGCTGGGGCAGGAACATGAACAAGTCATCAGGTCTTGCAGACGACGACTCCCAGACCACCAGGGCTGTAGTTCGCGTGATCAACGGAAGTGTTCAAGAATGTTTACTTAGCTTAGAGCGAAACTTTACGATAACCTCATTAAACAATAACATAAAAACGCCTGCCCGCCACCGCTCCACAAACATTGTCCAAATTTTAAAGCGCGGTAATTAACTTCAAGGAGCTCTGGAAAAGTTCTGCGTGGTCCCACGACTGAAAAGTTGTGAATGGACTCGTAGTTTTCTGGAGCTTGCGGGGTTACAACTGCCGCTACCCGGCATCCAATAACTCGCACATGAGTGCAAAACTCGCACCCTTTTGGTCAAGTCGCGATACCATCAAATAGCCAACCTCCGGCCCAAAGGCTCGGACTAATTTAGTTTCTTTGCCTATTTTTTAAAAAGCCAACTTCACTAGAAATTTTAGCTCTTTTATGATTGAAGGTATAATTTCTTTAGCGCTTAGTCATGTACATCTCTCCCTGATATTTATTCCAGAGGATAAATATTTTAAATTTAGGGTGTCATTTCCAGGCCACTTGATCAGGTGTTAGTTTTGTAGTATATGGCAGTGAGAGAAATATTCCTTCCAGAATGGTGTTCACAATTTCTTACATGATGCTGGGTACAAAACAAAAGTTACTTTACTCAGTAAAGCATTGAAAATTTTAGTTCCACGAGCCTGGGAAACTAGAGTAGAAACGATGCAAATTTACAGCGTCTAAATTTTTTAGACGCTTATTTTTTTATCAATCTGCAAACAGAAAGACTTTTTTTGTGGTTGTAAATCAAGGTAAATTCAGTATGAAGCTCATAAATTGGTGGATCATTCAAATTGACTAAGTCATGCTATGAAGTAAAGTCTTGAAGTCAGAGAAACTGTGTAATTACTGTATTTTCTTGTGTTCTGTGAACGCAGTAGTCAGGAGCATCGTACTGTTCCTCGCATTTGACCAGCAAAACTGAAGCTCTGCGACAGTATGAGGAATTCTGTGTCCTGCAATACTTATAACAAATGTTCCTTTAAAAATTGAATTTGAAGATTTCAAGCCGGTTTAATTCGGTTGATTTTCAGTTCTAGGTTGATTCGGTTGATTAACGCGACGAAATTTTCTTGACTTCTGTTTACCGAAAACCTACTTTTACGGGACTCGGTACTAGTTTTTTTAGTTTCACGCCTATTCTTTTTAAAATTAATGGCATAAAAACCCTGTTGCACAGAGCCTTTAATATATGTTCAAATTACAATTGACTTCACAATGAATTCTCTTTTTTGTGCAACTTTTTCAAGAATAATGGTTTTCCTGTTTGTTTGGTTCAATCTTTGATAAAAAAATTTTTACATTCCAAATATAGCTCACCCGTCAATCTCGTCGATAGTACAAGGAATAAATTATACCTACCTTTTTTATACTTTGGGCCTAAATCTGAACAAATGAGAACAGAACTTGTCAAAATTTTTCACTCATATTTACCTGATGTTGATTTCAAAATTATTCTTACAAACAAATTTACTATAGGTTCGTTTTTCAACTACAAAGATAAATTACCTTCCAGCATGCGCCGCTCTCTTGTATATGAATATCATTGTGCACAATGTGCATCTAGTTATGTAGGCTCGACCTGCAGAACTTCGGGCGTCAGAGTAGCGGAGCATGCTGGACGTAGTAGCCGGACTGGGAGGATTCTTGCCTCATTCGTCGGTTCGACTCCATAGTGAACAGTGTGGCTCCAGTGTACAGTGCAGTAATTTTAGCATTTTAGCTTCAGCCAACCACCAGAATGATTTAAGAATTTTAGAGTCCTTATACATTTTTAAACTTAGGCCGCCTCTTAATGGAACCAATAGTGCCCACCCTTTGTACATAGTTTCCCCTGGATTTTAGTAGTAGTATTTTTTTAATTCTGTGTTCATTTCCCGTATATTTTTATCTATTCATCTCTGTTTTGTCCTTTACCGACAAATTTGTACTGATGATGAGCCTGGTGCTCGAAACGTTTACCTTTTATCAGCAATAAATAATTTTAGCAATGTTGACTTTGAGAGTAGCAACCTTGGTGTTTTTATTTACGATTCGTCTGCGTAAGAATGCAGTTAATGATGTTCTTCAGTTCTAGCAGCATTAGTGGTCAACTAATCAAGATGACGCTCGTGAGACTCTTACGAGGATTCAAGACGGCGTTTTGGCTTAACGTTTTTATACTATCAACGTCTGACGCTCACGGGTGAGAGTACTAACAAATGTCTCGCATCATTAGTTCAAAGTGCTTTTTAAATAGTGGTTACCATACAGAAACCACAAAGAAACATAAGAGTTTATGATGCTTTAATGTTATTTTGCTCGTACAACTTGATACAATCAGGCTACAAGGGCACACTCATAAAAAACGTTAATGTACTTTCGCCCCTGAATCTAAATTTTGCAGAAGTGCAGCATTTCTTATTCTTTCATTGAAAAAAGAATAACGGGAAGAATAGACTCCCAGGGATGTTAAAATAAGAGAAGAAAATTTTCTTCACAGAGTAAAGAACAGTTTCGCAGGAATATCATCCATTATATGCATTAGTGTGCAGCTGAAATGTGAAGGAATAATTGCCATTTATCGCTCTTTTACAATCATAAATAGAAGAGGTCGTCTTGAATAGCTTAAAAACAATGAATTACTAAGCCAATAGCTTCGATCAAATCCAGAAAAAAAGCAGAGATTCTGAAATCGAAAACATTTAATTGTCACTTCACTTGATGGACGGCGCTCATGGTAACTGAGGCCTGATACTGCGAAGTTAGTCAACATGTCAAAGGAGTAAGCAGAGATCCATTGCCTGGGTGTACCGTACCGTATCAGAGTGTGGTACGGAAAACAATTGTTATACATGCACAAGTGCTTGCGTGCCTTTTGATAGGTTCGTGCATTTGATTGAAGAGTGGAAAAAACGCACCCAAAGTATGTCAGTACTATCTTTTACAGGACATTTTTCTCACAGGTAGGAGCATGTTGTAGACGCATGCGTGGAAGACTAGGAGTAAAATACTGTAGACGTATTTGTATACAGACTATAACTATTCGAAATAATGAAAAAACATTAAAAAAATAGATGGTAATACCTAGGCAGAGTAAACCTATGAAGAACTCAAAATTTGTGTGGAAACATTATTTATGTTTGAACTCATTCGTACAAGTTTAAGTTTCGTTTCACTTTTCTCTTTTTTCTGTTTTATCGTGACTTACCACTTCAACTTGACAACCTTCACGGGTACATTAAACAACCTCCAGGAGGATATCAGGCAACCTGCAGGAGTGTATCAGGCAACCTGCAGGAGTGAATCAGGCAACCTGCAGGAGTATGTCATGCAACCTCCAGGAGTATATCAGGCAACCTGAAGGAGTATATCAGGCAACCTGCAGAAGTATATCAGGCACCCTGAAGGAGTATATCAGGCAACCTGCAGGAGTGTATCAGGCAACCTGCAGGAGTATGTCATGCAACCCGCAGGAGTATATCAGGCAACCTGCAGTAGTATATCAGGCAACCTGCAGGAGTATTTCAGGCAACCTCCAGGAGTATGTCAGGCAGCCTGCAGGAGTATGTCAGGCAACCTGCATGAGTATATCAGGCAACCTCCAGGAGTATATCAGGCAACCTGCAGGAGTGTATCAGGCAACCTTCAGGAGTATATCAGGCAACCTGCAGGAGTATATCAGGCAACCTGCAGGAGTATGTCAGGCAACCTGCAGGAGTATTTCAGGCAACCTGTAGGAGTATTTCAGGCAACCTGCACGAGTATATTAGGCAACCTGCAGGAGTGTATCAGGCAACCTGCAGGAGTACATCAGGTAACCTGAAGAAATACATTAAGCATCCTGCTAGAGCCAAGTAGCAAACTGGCTAAATTCAGGCAACAACCTGACAAAATTTGAAATAAGCACCGGCGTTTTAGTAACGAGCTACTTTATTTTGCGAACGAGAATGATCGGAACTTGATGTTAAAACCGTTAATTGAGAACAAAGGACTGGTGTTTGACTAAAATTAACTTTTACTGGAGTAAATATGATCGGTTCTTTAACAGATAAACAGTACTTGAAAGACTCGTACGACCTTATTATAATCCCTCTGCCTTGCTTTCGACGAGGAATTTTAATCTTGAAAATTTTGTCCATCGAATTTTTGTCCAAAAGCAAGGGAGAGAGGTAGATGATCTAGTCGTAAAAGTTCAATTGGCGTTTCATTTCTGGAGGAAAGAAAAGGAAGCTAGCCCTCTCTACTGCGTGTCGGCAGTCCATGTCTGGCTGGGAAATTTGGAATTATTTCTCGTAAATATCCTGCAAAGATGGAATTTAGATAACGCTCTATAGATGGAGTAAAGTTTGCTACACCGAAAACCCCATGTTCCCTGCGGATTTCAATATCTAATAAAGTATAGTTTTTCTCTTGACTGGAACATTTCAGATGTCTCGTGTGAACACTAAATGATTTCTAAAAATAATTATTTGTTAAAATAATCCATCACTCATGGCTATCAATATTTTGAACAGTTCAATTGAGTTGCTCTTAAAAAAGAATGTTTTTTTCTCTACCATTTTCATGCTCATTTCTATAAAATACCTTTTCTCCTGTTCCCTACTTCTCAAAAAAAAACCCAGGTACGAGTCTATCCATGTTGCCTCCCAACGCCAGTCCTTGAGTCCTTGTCCGCAGGGAGGCAGAAAGTGCTGAGTCATGACGGTCCCTGATCTATTCAGCTCAGGTGGCGCTGCACGACCAGCTGGCGATAAAATCAGCTGAATTGATCCTCCCCTCTTTTCTCTACTGAATAATTACATTAAATTTAGAGGAGAGTCTCGCCGGAAAAACGCTTCCAGAATCTTACTGTCTCATTTTCGAGGCTGTGGAGCCGAGCCAATCTCGAGTGCTGCGAATGCTCAACGAACAGACTTCTTTCTTCCTTCTAAACATAGCGGGAGAAAGTGAAAATGGCACCTTTTGAGAATGTTTTGAGTTTTATGAAGACCAAAATGTGTTACGTGAAATGATTAATTTCATTTCGAACGTTTTTAAAAACCACTACAAAATAACGCTTGAATGTAAGTGTGCATGGCTTGTTTTCTTTGATTTTGAGTACCGCAGCTCTCTGAAGTACGACGAGAGAATATAGTGTTTAGGAGCCTCAAATATTAGAGAGCGCCTAAATACTTTAAGAAAGTCTAATGAATCGGGAATCTAACCCCTGCTATGATTGCCATTACTATCTACGTTCCACTAAATAACATCAACATTGCAAACATGGAGAACGTCTGTCCCACTTCTCTCTCCATTACATGTTGAGAAGAACCACGTTGACTCCTGAGAGATTCATCTTCTTCGAAAAAATCAAATCATTTGTTCAATCTGCTCTTCGGCCTATTCAAAACTTTTCCTCCTTCGGAATATTTGATCCGGAGTAAAGCCGACCTATACCTGCTTCGTATACGTGTTCATACTGCACGTACGCGACTACACCCTCAACACCAACTTTCCTATACGCTACCACTCTTCGTCCGCCGATGCCTCAACGCTCGAATGCCAAACAGCTCACTCCTTCAATATATTTTGATATTTTCAAGCTCCTTATTGTTGTAGGACGTACCTTATGTTATATCGGTAGTGCGTAGAATTTATTTTTCGTGTGAATTTTTCCCGATTGAATGTATTTTTGTCATTTTATTTGCACATTTTGATCATTGCCTTATTATGCGTTCGTGACATGATTTTCTCAGTCACGGGCGGAGAGTTTTTCGAGAGAGACTGCACCGACTTTAGCGGAAGCTGTCGTCATGATTTGACGTTAGTCGTTCCTTGCACGTGTCATCGCCACTTTGGGTGGCGATTCTGCACTCATTGCCACGTGGAATTACATCACTGAAAGTGAGCACAATTGGCTCAAGCTCCACCGCTTTCTGAGATTATTCATTGAGTTTATTTCGAGGATGAGACGACGTATCACACCTTGACAAGTCCAAAGCAACCCTCACTTAGTCATGTAACCAACTTCCTCGCCTTCACATGATCAAAATTTATTTGAAATTTGTCAGCCGCGTTCCCTATTTTCATTGTACCGGGGTGGAACGATGCTTTCTCTCCACCGGCTCTGAGATATGAATATGTATCCTACAGGTCATTCTTTTAATAGTAAAAAATGCGTTTTATCAGGTCGATTTTTTACGTCGTAATTAGGGAGAACCTGGGATGGAGAAAGATGTAAAAGAGATGTTAATTATGCGATATTTTTAATGATAAAACTTCTCGTTTTCAAATGATTGTAATGACTTGATAATACGAATATGCGTGTATCAACATCGTCAACCAGCTTGATAAAACACTTTCTTCGGCTAAATTATTACGACATCGTAATAGATTTCTACTATTAGACTAGTAGTGGCAGTGAAGTATCGGAAATCATTACGAAGAAGAACGTGGCTCGAGTCGAGATCTTAAAAAAATTGATGAAAGACCGAAAAACGGTGATCACGTCAAATGACATCGCGGCGATGGGGTAAATGTGGACAGAAAACATAGGTACTGTAACACACCACTCTGGAGTGATATTTGTTATGTTGATTTAATCTCAGTACACCTTTTTTCGTTTTATAACCACACGTTAAAACAATATGGCAACAGTTTGCACAATCATGTAACACCGAATAAAAAACAATAACAGCTGCTCAAAATATAACAACATCCAGTACAAATCCAGTGACGATGCTGTAAAATTGAAAACAGCTGCAAAATGTAATGATATAGACAAATAAATGTAACGTTGCTTCAAATTGTATAACACTCTCAGAATGTTGCAACAGGCGTTTATTTTTTTTAACAAATAATCAAATCTTGTAACAATGTTTCAAATAGCCAGTATCACAGGTTCAAAATTATGTAACAGATGCAAAAAATAGTAACGAAAAGTCATAAGTTGTAACAACATCTTTTAAGCTCCTTTTGACCAGAGAAATCATTTTCCCGCACTTCCTCATTCAATAAAAATTGAAAGTAATGGGTCCACCTCAAAATCCCAAATGTCAAAATCCTGAAAGTCAAAATCCTGAATGTCTAATTCCCGACCATATTCGGCAGTGGAAGAGTCGACCCGAATTGATGGTGTGTGTTAAGAATTGGTGTAGTGAAGAATTGAAAATAATTAATGAAAATTCTCCATGACAGCTCGTATTTAAATTTGGTATTAATAAGATGTTTTTAACTGAACAGGAAATTCGAGATTTTTATTTTCGGGATTTAGAAATTTCGGATTTTTACATTCGGGATTTTGACTTTCGGGACTGTGAATGCCACCCGACAATTATATGAGGCTAGGTTCCCTTACTTCCCGGTCAGTGGATGATGCACTGACCGGGAAGTAATGGAATTTTCCAGAACAACTCTGACGTGGCCGGTTCACGTGTGACATGTATCACTGTTCAAGAACTGGGAGTGAAGCGAACCACCGCTTATTCCATTGTTAGGTCCTACCAAAAACGATAATCTGTTTTTAACGGCGCAAGACTTGTGGTTGCAAGAAGATGATAGATGTTGAGAGCCTGGATTTACTTGTAATGTTGATTGAAGCTACTCCAACCATCACCGTCAAGGATTTCAATAGAGCTCTTCGTGCCCCTTTCGACCGCAAGCCCTACGTCTCAGATGCCACAGTTGCACCATTTGAATGGCATCTTCGAAGCATGCACTGTGACGGCAGCGCGCAGAGCAGGAAAGTCGTTGCGTCAGCACCGGGAGGAGGTTCTCTGGCATGTCATTGACAAGTGCGTGCCTTTTGTCATTCCAGTCATAGCGGCAGACAACTACACCCATGCCAACAGCTACTAGATCAAGAGCCTTAATCAATAAGATTTTTTTTTAATAGCTTCAATATCTAACGTATGATTTTCATTCTTTATTGTAATTATCAATAATTTTGTGTGCAAAGTTTCAGTATGCATTATGTACTACGCTAAATGGCTCCTTTACTGTTTATTTTGCGTACAAACAATTGTCTCAGAAATTGTTAATTTGTTACAATAATAATTTGTTACGCACGTTACTATTTTTTGTATAATTGTTAGCCTTTTTGAACGTTGTTTCAATAAACCGACTCTGTCACTACACATTGTTTCTTTGTTCTGATGTATAGTTTCACTGTCATTCATTTTGCTGGGTGCCGCTATAATTTGTCGTTGTTGCTATTTTTTGCGACACTGTCTCTATATTTCTATTCTCTGTTATATTCAATGGTTCATCGTTGTTAAATTTGCAGTTCGTCGGTACATTTTGAAAGAATGTGGTTATAAAACGAAAAAAGGTGTATCATTTACAAATATGCATTACTCCTCAGTAGAATCATTGATTGCTTTAAGGTGATTTCAGTTAAATGCGTCGTACCCTAAAAAAATTATCCTGAGCGGTTATCCCAGACCTAGATTTGTGGATGTGAAATGTCGATCAATTAACGAATTCAAAAGTGAGGCCTGTAGCCCAGGTAGCGGAGTTATTGAGCAGCCAAGCGATAAAAGCCAAAATTGCGGGAAGATCCCTAGATCCGCTTTTTGAATGGGCCTCTGTACTCGTTAATCGAGTCCTGAAAGAAAGGCTCGCAAATTGCGGTCTGCCTGAGGGCTGTTTAAATTGGAGCCGCTATCGTAGCGAACGCGGCCCAACACCTGATACTGAGATCTCGACCACCACTCAATCATCGATTTAACTAAGAATTTTGATGTATGCAACATCGTGTGAACATATTTCCGTGCATGGCACACATCGGGCTGGCATCACTTTAGTGGCTGAGAAAACGGGACCCTGCTGTTATAAAAGTACGGTAACATCTTGGCAGTGCTCATACACGAGTCTCTCTGTTTAATTTTGAGTAACAGAAAGTCAAAAGGGGCATGTAGTTCACGCTCGGATGACGTTAATAAGGGTACCATCTTGGATTTTGACCTTTTTTCGTCCGATTCGATTGAAAATTAGTCAGTATATGTAATTTTTGAAAGTAAATCATTTTTACTCGTGTCATTTTTTCGATTTAGGCCTTACTTTTTTATTTTTTACGAAAAATGAGTATTTTCATACATTTTTATGTATATTTCAAATTGTATTAACTCATTGAGTCTTGAGGCTAGAACAAAACCAAAGACAGTTTTAGAATCCTTGGAACATTTATAACAAAATTTATCAACTCAATTTGAACATTTTGAAATTTTTTTTTGTTATATGCGAAACTTTATAGTAACATTTCAAACAACTATTTTTGGGTTTGGATCCATATAAATTTTTTGGTTTGTCACATTTGAATAATTGAGTCGATAACTTTTGTTATAAATGTTTCAAGGATTCTAAAACTGTCTTTGGTTTTGTTCTAGCATTAAAACTCAATGCGCTGATACAATTTGAATGGTTGAAATGTTTTATTATTCGGGAGAGCCCAAAAACAAAATAAACTATTGAATTGCAATATCACTGACAATTTATGTACATGAATGCAGTTTCTTTGATCTATTTTTATGTGCGAATAATTTGCAATATTTTCCTTGTAAATTTCAATGTAACATAAGAAATATCGTGCATAAAAACATATATAAATAAATTTTATTTGAGTACTCACCATGTACCTCATTTATATAGGTCCGGGATTTTCAACTTTTTTCGTCCGATTCGCTTGAAAATTGGTCAGTATATGTATTTTTTGAAAGTAAACCTTTTTTAGTCCGTTAATTTTTTCGATTTAGGCCTTGTTTTTTTTCATACGAAAAATGAGTTGTTTTATACCTTTTTATGTATATTTCAAGACGTATCTCCTCATTGAATTTTGATGCTAGAACAAAACCAAAGACAGTTTTAGAATCTTTGAAACATTTCTAACAAAGTTATTCAATTGTTTTATTCAAATGTGACAAAAAAAAGTTATATGGATCCAAACACAAAAATAATTGTTTGAAATGTTTATTATAAAGTTTCGCATGTCACAAAAAAAAATTTTCATAATGTTAAAATTGAATCGAATAACTTTGTTAGAAATGTTCCCAGGATTCTAAAACTGTGTTTGGTTTTGTTCTAGCATCAAAATTCAATGAGTAGTTACGATTTGAAAGGATCCTTTTCCGACACAAAAAAGAAACCTACTCAATTTTTTATGATTTCGGCCCCCTTTTGAACCCCCCCTTGAAGGGTGGTTCTGGTGTCCGTGGCGCCATAATATTTCATGGCACAATAACCCATACCATAAGGATCCTTTTTCGACAAAAAAGAAACATACTCAATTTTTTATGATTTTGGCCCCCTTTTGGACCCCCCCTGGGGGGGGTTCTGGTGTCCGTAGCGCCATAATATTTCATGGCACAATAACCCATACCATAAGGATCCTTCTTCGACAAAAAAAATTTGTGTCAGGGGTGCCGCGGGGGTCCAATTTGGCCTCAGATGGTACCCTTAATTAATTAATGCGGGCTGTATTCTTAACTATGATAAGTTCCGCCCCACGCCAGGGCACTGGAAGTACTCCCTGCGTGCGAAGGATAGTTCACTCAATTCAACAATATCTCATTTCGTTTACGAATGTACGCATATTTTTCCCTCGTGTGTTTCTTCGGACACTCTATCTACTCTCCCATTATTCTCTTCTGGTCTTCTATTTCTCTTTTGCATTCCTAATACTGGACTCCCACCACTTTAGAGCTCTTATTATTGTTATACATCGTATTTTAACTGAAGATATGATAACGGAGTTTCATCATTGCAGTTGAAATTAGAGAAAAATCGTTTTTTCATAATACAGTGTACCAAAAGAGCGTAAAATTTCATTTTGTCTGGAACACAGTTCGCAACGCTAGCGAAGAGAAAAGTGAGCATCTCATTGAGACGATACTGTTAAGTGAGGGTAGAAGATAAAAGACAAAGGTATTCTTACAGGAGGTCGTTTACGTACATGGTAGGCCGGCCTCCTCCACGAGAGAGACGTAAAAATAAAACGTGAAAAATAAGGCGAATCAAACTACAAGCTTAACCTACAGTAGACTCCTGTAACACGCGTCCTGTGGTGGGTAGCCACTGAAGAGTACTAGTTCACTAGGGGTACTGACGAAGATGGACACTAACAGCATGACACATGAGTTTAGCTCATGTATGCCCCGAGGAGCGCTTGGTCCTCGAGATGCATTGAAAGAATACCCTCTCCAATCAACGTACACCTCTATTTTAACACCATTCCAAAGTTACGACTGGCTTAGTTCCGCACATTGCATACCGTTTCACTGTTTTTTATTACATTCTTGTACTCAGGGCGGAGTGACCGTTGAGGGACACGGTGTGAAGATATTAGGTGCAAGGCAGTGTGATGTGACGAATATCATGTGCATGTATGAATAATTTGGATCTGAAAAAAACATTGTTGTGTAATGTTCTTTTTTGTGTAATGGTTTGTGTTGAAGTTTTTTGGGTGTCGGCAATTGTGTTAGGACACATATACAGAGTATGTCAGGCATGTGCGTTTGTGTCGGTCGTTTGTTGTCTCGGTCGTTTGTGTGGTGTGTGACTGTGTGAAGTGGGTTTAAGAACCGAATTGGGTTAGCTAATGTTGAGAGTGTTTGTGCTGAGATTCTGTAGGTGAAGGGCCATGTGGAGTGACAGGATACCTGTGGTCGGCGATCAGGCTTCAAGTGGTGGAGGGTAAATAACACCCACTCAGCAGAGGGTTGTTCGACCTCTTGTTTGAGGCTCACGATAGGAGTGTCGAACGTATACCAATAAATCGCGGGAAGACAACACAAGAAAAAGAGGCAAAGTACGGTCGCCAGGAACTGTCCCCATCCACCCAAAGGAGGCGGAAAACTTACATTGAAAAATGCGAAGGCTGGATAATTTTAGGAGGCTGCTAGACGAATATACGGACGCTTATTTAGTCTCTCATCGAGTAGCGAAAAGTAAATATCCACAAGGAAAGACTTTGTGCTCAGACCTGAGGTAAACTCCTTCATAGGTGCCACAGTTTAAGGGTGTTTAAAAAGAATATTGAAAATACATATGAGTAGGTGTGCCGTGCAATAAAATGGCAAAATAAATTAATGGAAAAATTTATGGAGAGTGTATGAGTCATTTTCTTTTATTTTCAGAAATATTAAAGGAAAATTTCATTCTAAAGCAGCGGGAACACATAGAAACCAAAGAAGTTGTGGAGCACAACTGTCATGGTCCTCGATGGTGAGATAACTCAGCAAATTTTCGTCCTGTGAATACCGCACTCCTCTCACAAAGGAACTTCACTACTTACATACGCATATTTATATATATAATGTTGTACTTCACAATTTAAATTAGATCAGTGAGTAACAACTGAAGCAAGGCCGGCCAACACGCTGACAGATGCGTAGGAGCGGGACTGCAAGAAATGCTCAAAAAGAATGCAGTGATTCGTATGAGGTTCAAGCGAAATGATTCCAGTGTAATTTGAATTTTGATTTAGACCTTGTATGTGAGGATCGAAATATTTGACACCACTTTTCTAAGTTATTAACTAAGACCTTCTTGTACTAACTCAGAGCAACGCTTCTCATTTTTGTTTGAAGGTACAAAGAAACAACATAAGAGTTTTATGATTTACCTTTGTCATCATGTAAAAATGAAAATCTCTTAACATTCCATGCTTACTGCAGTGGTTAAAACATCAAGATCCAGAAGAATAGAGCATCTAAATTTTAAGTGCGAAAAAATCCCCCAGGCTTAATCTTTAGAAAAAAAAATATTGATCACATTATTCTCGCTGTAACCATGCGACACAACGGCCTGACGTTACTAGCTTCAGCTGAGACAGAAAACAAAGAGTTGAAGGCGTTTTCCATGCGTCACACGCTGCTGTAGCGCTTTGCTCAGCCGCCATCGCACGATTTACAGGTCAGAAATAAAGCAGGATTTATACACGAGCTGGCGGTGGTGCTGTCATTGCTGTTCCAGCATCCACAGCATTTGTTATGGTTCTGTCTGGCGGTCTATGTATTTTTGGTACCTAAAGGTCTTGATGCTGATTAACGTGTATTCAAAAAATTCTTCAACACGACTGCGTTAAGTTCAATCAGGAGAATTTTGTGCTTTCGAAGATTGATTTTGGTCAATACTAAGATCTAAGAGCGAAAACAGAGCTCATGATTCAGTGACGAATTAATGTCGTCATGACAATGAACTCGTTATAAGATGGTTCTAGGCTCAGCTTTTATTTCCCATTTAAGCGATCTCAGTTACTCATCTTCGAATCATTACTTATTCAAAAACGTAAATTAACTTTTAAAATACTCGTTTCAATATTTCACATGAATCGGAGTTATTTTTTCCTGTTGCGTACCTTTACTACGAAAAACGAACAAGCCCCTGCAATTAGAATGGTTCTGATTTGGGCCTAATTAGACTAGCTGCATGTCCAACAGGGCTACACATCGCTTGCAATAATGCCATTTCCCCAGCAAGGACCTCCTTAATCGCCGTGACGCGTCCCTCCCCCGCCAGGCAGCGGGGGCAGCCTGCTGCAGGTGCTGAAGGTGCCTCAGGTGGCGTTCGTGTCGGGGACGGCGACGCTGCGGTGCGTCTACAGCATGCGCGACGCGCCGCTCTACTCCCTCAAGTGGTACCACAACAACACAGAGTTCTACAGATACGTGCCCACCGAGCGCAACGGGCCCGTCAACATCGGGCCCACCAACATCTTCCTCCTCCATGTGAGTGTGGATTCTTTCGTAAAAACCTGCTTCAACTGAAGAATCAGATGTGCGTATACTTCTCTTTCTTGTCCAATGGGTGGCCAAGAGTGAGCTAGTCAGCAAACTCTTAAAAGGAATGTTTCAAGCATAGTTCGTAGCTACAATATATCAGGATTATTTTATGAAATTTTGCGTAATACTTTCGTCAATAGATCGAGTTGTTAAAATTTTTGAGACGAAATGCATTCAAATTTTTAATTTATGCTTTTACGTGAGCTTAACCCCTTTTCCTTTAATTCTGCAATTGAAACATGTTTGATTGTGGTATGATTTTTCAAAATTCGTGATTCAATATTGAAATAGTGATTTATGTGTGTGCACTAGACTTACACGTTACAAACTTTAATAAAGCTACCCGGACATGTCTACAAATTTGCACGAAGCGAGAAGATATCCACATTTTCACAAGCATTACGAGATTAGAGTTCGGAATCTGATTTTGATGCATCATGCGCAAGGCATTAAAATATCATACCGTTTCACAACCTCTCGGACAGGTGACAAGGGAACGCTAGCGCCATCTCAACCTAATTTTAGCGCATGATGAAAAATACAATGAAGTAATTTACGGAATGAATTGAAATAAATCGACGATTAATTCAGTCTTTTAACCGAAAGAAACACCTTCAATTTTCTGATTACGATAAAGAGAGACGCCGGGTGTAATTTATCTTAGCGTCAGTTAAACGGTAGAAAGCAACACCTCGTAACGATAGACATACCCACCCTCATTCCACTGCCCTATGCTTCTCCAGCTCTAGGATGCTCTCTCAACAAATGGCGAACAAGTTTACAAACTATTGGTAATTGTCAGACCAAAATAATTGCATAAGTTTTATTTTTGAGGTCCGAAGTTTTCAGACAACGGAAAAAACAAAGTTGGCAGTGAACTACAGCCTCCCCTGAACCTTATAAGGGAGTGCAGCCAGAGACAGGGTCTTCTCCGTGCGGTGGTGCGCTACGCGAGAACTGGCGTTTCATTTCTTTCGAACTATATACATCGCCAACTGCAACATAAAGTACATTATGAGGCACAGTATGAAGAGCGACGTAAAATGCCACACAAAGTGCTGTGTGATGAGCAACACAAGGCACAAGATAAAGCGCAACATAGACTCAACGTTTAGCGCAACATTAATAGCAGCGTGAAGCACAATACGATTCTCTACACGTATACACACAAAAATAGCAATTAGATTAAAAATCAATGATGGTACTAAGCCAAAAATTCTTTCAAATGCAGAAATTAAGAGTTAAACTCCTCTCTTGCGGTGGGTATTCCCCACAGGAGCGCGAAGTGAGCGCAGGTTGTCATTTGGTGCAAAAGCGAGCATGTTAGGTCGACGGCAAGGGATCAGTGCCTCTCGTTACTTTGAAACAAGAAGCACGCAGCTAAAAATATGTAACACTGTTTATTGAACAAAAACTATGGCTGTACTCTTTAGAAAATCACGCTTTTTCTTTAAATTATATATGTTGCTATGGCCACTATTACAGTACTAGTGTACTATTATTGTACTTGTACTGAGTAGTACACCTTTTCTTCTAATAATTTTTTGCACAGTTCGCCGTTTGGACGCTGTTCCATCAGCTGCCACAATGCAACGTTCTTCGCTATATTTTGATGAAGATGGAGTAGCCAACATTTGTTGACTAACCTAATAATGAACTTTGTGAATATTCACGGAACAATAATTGAATCGGTCACGACAGTTACCTAACGACAACCAACAAAACTATCATACCGACTCAACTTTGAAAACCGACAAATTTTTTCATAGTTAGTCAATCACCGCAAAACGTACAAATTATCCCATTAATATAATAGAGAAACAGGTACACACTGACGTAAGTAGATAAATTCTAATCCTATTACAAAATACATCTAAATACACAGAATTTCGATTGATACGGCGGCGTATGCGCAGGAGGTGTCTCGCGACGACCGCCACGTGACGCTGTCGCTGGGGCGCCTGCGAGCGGAGGCCGCCGGGCTGTACAGGTGCGAGGTGATGGCGGAGCATCCGTCCTTCCGCACCGAGTCCGCGCAGGCCTTCATGAGTGTGCTAAGTGAGCGGTGGGTGAGTGGGGCGGGTTGGGTGGTGGGTGAGTGGGACGGGTTGGGTGGTGGGTGAGTGGGACGGGTTGGGTGTGGGTGAGGTGGGCAGGTGGCCGATGGATGAGTGGGGTGAGGACTGGACGAAAGAGGGGGATTATGGAGCTCATGCGTGAAGTGAGTGGGGCGAGTGAGGTGAGAAGAGTTGTCAAGGAGAGGAGAACGAGTGAACTCGATGAGCTAATTCGAACCAGCTGAGATATCACGAAGAGCGCCAACGGAATAAAGAATGAGTGAGGTGGATAGATGCCACCCTCAAATAAGTTGCTGCAGAAAGATAAAATAAAAGGCAAGTCAATCTAATTTATTTGCCGGAGCATCTATCGGAGCATCTGGCCACTCTTGTTGAGTTCCTGTAAATGGTGGCAAAAATAATAGATGCGCCGGGAATAAATATTATAATGGGATGTGCGGTAACTGGGTCGAATGTAAAAAAGGAATCAAGAAACAATAACACAAATTATGAAAGCGAATATATAAAATCTCACAATAACGTCCAGAGGGATGTTAAAATTATCAAGACGGGCATTTTTCACGAAGAATATCACCCTACCGCTTTTTCATGTAACACTGCATGTAGAATTTCGAGCTCACAATATAGGAATCAGAGAGCATTTAATAAGAGAGTCTCAGGCTTTAACTGATGGTGAAGTTAGTATCACTTGTTCTGGAATTAAATTCTTAAAATATTAACATCAAATTTTTGGATGAACTAGAATAGTTTTTTAAATTTCATGGTGAAATATTGACCGGGATACACTTGCCCGGGAGGCAGTTGTCCGGATTCAGTTGCCCGGAGGCAGTAGTCTGGCGTAGTTGTTAGAGTAGTTATCCGGGGGTAGTTATCCGAAGTTATTGTCCGGGGGATAGTTGTTCAGGAGTAGTTGTCCGGATGAATTTGTCCGAAGGTAGTTGTCCAGAGTAGTTACCCGGGAATGGTTGCCCGGAGTAGTTGTCAAGGGAGAGTTGTCCAGAGGAGTTGTCCGGGGATAGCAGTCCAGGGTAGTTGTCAAAAAACAGTTGTCCGGAGTAGTTGTCCGAGCGATAGGCGTCCTGAGTAGTTGTCAGGGAGTAGTCGTCCGGGAGCAGTTATTTAATAACTGCACTTCGTCGTACGTCGAAACATCTTTACTGAAGCGCATCGTGCACTAAGCTGAGTAGTTCATCAAAAAGATCATTTCTATGTGAGTTTTGATTTACGAGATGTTCTCGAATGAAATGTTGACGCACATGATCACATGCAATAATAGGGAAATATTTGTAACTCTTTATCAACATTTTTAGCCTTTAATGTTCCCAAATTTAGCAGGTGTGTCTCGAACATGCAAATTAGTATTGTGGGAGACTTAAAAATCAAGTGGGAGTAAAAAAAAGCAAAACGAAGAATTTCTTGTTTATGGTTCTCAAGTTTGGAAACAAAACATAAAAATGTAACCTGCTCTCAATTTTTAACTTAATGCCAATAAACAATGATTATTTTTACCAGAAAAGAAAGGAATTTTTATTTTCACCATATTTTATGAACATACTACCTTATTTTCATGATGATAATGATTTCAATTTCCAGAACGTTTACGTGATTCAGAGAATTTACCAATAATAATTACATTTTTTTGAATGCGCTGCGGGTTTTCAGCAATGCATGTACTAACAGTAATATTCCCTATAATGATCCCTGTCGTTCAGCACTACAGGAATATTCCTAATGATCTGGTTCTCGCTCATCTGGCAATCAAAGGGAATGAGATAAAATTTTAACGTATATAAATGCTTGTGAGGTTAATTGTCTTACAATTCAAGAATGGGCATAAATAGTAATCAACCTGAATTCGTGAATTCGGTTGTTAGAAATTTCATTTTGAGTTCGCCAGTGCGTCAAGCTGAAGAAATTCGCAAGAATGTTTCATATTACTTTCGTTTTTCATTTGTTTACTGACTGCACTTTCTATAAATAAGTTTACTTATTTTTGAATTGTGTATTTCACACTTTTTAAACATTCATGGGACCGTGGAACATAATGTTTGGGATCATAATATACATTTAATGCTATGTACTGGAATCTGAAGCTGTACTTCGCCAAAATTTTTACCCTTAAATTCATTCATCTGGGCACATCGAACAAACGGCATTCTATGATTTCAACGATAAAAACCTAATGAGACATAATAACTTATCAAAGGAAATTTGCAAATCTATTTTTACATAAAATATCACTGTGTATCAAACCATTTCTTCATTATATGCTCACACCAAAAATAGGCACTGCCTGCACACCACACCACCATGCAGCGTGCACTACACACTCACCTCACTACAGGCACTACCTGCACACCACACCACCAGCGTGCACTACACACTCACCTCACTGTAGGCACTGCCTGCACTAAACACTCACCTCAATACAGGCACTGCCTTCACTACACACTTCTCTCATTACAGGCTCCAGGCTTCAGCCTCCACTACTGAAAGTGTCCCGAGACGTGCATGAGCCCACCGACCTCATAACGGTGGGTTGTGAGCCACAGCCCACGTCTATCCTCGCCCCACCTCAACCCACCATCACCTGGTTCATGGATGGTAGGAAGGTTTGTATATACTTAATATTAAGCCTTCCGTCTAATCAGTGAGATTTTTAACGAGTATATCGAATAGAGCAGAGTTCCGAGCTCCCGCTCATTGAACACGTTGGCTGCCTGTTCTATTTTAGATGAAACAGTTCAATTTCCAGTCTTTATTGCACTCCTTTCCAAATGCCATGTAATAAGGAGAGAGTGATAATGAAACATATTCTACGGAAAGAGGAAGGTCAAATTTAAAACAGTTACAACTAATTTAAGATCACATCAGTCATCAGTCATTCATGTGACACTAAATCAACAGGAATACGTTCCTTTAAAAGAAGTGCAGCAGATAGCTTGAGCTAAGGCTACACCACAAAAAATACACCCCGAAAGTAAAGACGAAAAGGCGAAATAAACTGAAGGAAATTATTTTAAGAAAACTACTTGCAAAGTTTCTTCCATTCAAGACTGAAAAGAAGTGTGTATTTTTCACATTTCCCTTTCTTTAAAATAAAGCAGAGAAAATGAATAACTTGAAATTAATTTTTGTTAACCGACAAGGTGACTTAAAGTAACAAGAAGGCAAATGCTGGAAGTTCTGGTCTCCCTGACCCTTTCCCGCTCCACAACACTGAAAGACCACATGGACGAAATGAAAAGTAAAGCATTGAGAAATGTTCTAATCTAAAAGTGAACAGTTCTTCACTGCGATTGTCATGAAATGAGAACCGCAAAGGAAGGTGGCAGGGACATCTACGAGTAAAAACGCTCGCTGTAGCCACAGGTGAACGAGGAATTTTATTGTGATAGCAATATTAAAAACGTAATGTAACAACTGCGACTCTTAGACTTAGTTCAAACGTGAATTTCTGCCCAATTATCATTCTTCACTGAGACAAAAAAGTAAAGCCTCAAACTTTAGAGGAAACGTTTGATGCTTTCGACTGTGTGGTACATTCGATCTGGCAAATGACTCCTCCGGTGATGTAGAAAGCGGATGAGAGCCGGAATAGCGTAACTCTCCTGCTCAATGAATTTGCACTTCACTCCATCCTCCCTTAGTTAAGAACTGAAAAAAATTTACTAAAGCTTTTATAAATGCAATTTTTAAATTGGAGGTTAGTATTTTTTTCATTTCTGAGTTTCTTGCCATCCACGCGAGTGACAAGCGTCTGGTAAAGGATCAGTGGTAGTTCCTCCTGTGAAATGAACTCCCTAAATTAGTTGCCTTTGCAAATCCAATTAGAATTATAAAATACTCTTCATTTATACCGTCTTCATTTATATGATCATCTAGGTAGGAATAATTTTGCCATGCTCGAGTTAAAATAATGAATCTGAAGACTCAAGTCAAAGTTTGACGCACGTCCAATTGGTATGTCCTAAAGCTGCCAGAATTGGACACAAATGAGTCTTGTATCTTTCCAATCGTTAATTGAAATTGCTTTCAAAGCCTTAGGATAAATTCCTTTGCGTATTATACATTCTTTCCATTTCAAACGAACCACTATCTACCATTGAAGCCTCCTCTGATTTAATTGCTCTATCGATGAAAAAGGGGTTATTGAGTTTGCAATGTCTTTGAATAAATGAAATTCTGTGTTGTTCAGCTCTTCCTGCACCCTATTGTTTAGCTGTAAATTATGTAGCACAGCTCAAAATTAAAAATGACTTTCCCTTATTTCACTCGTAGAGTAAAAAGCATTTTGTATTTGTTTCCGAATATCAAGGACATTCTACGTAGAAAGAAAGGTCAATTTTGAGACAGTTAATAACTAATTTCAGAGCCATTAACCAGCTTCTTACTCATTTCAAAATAAAAAATGTAAGACCGGCGAATTTTAAAAACATTGCATGCAGGTAATCTAATTTTCAACAAAACGTTAATAAAGTTTCACACAATGTCGCTAAAGAAGCTCACATTCGACTGGATGAAACATGTTTTCTTCTATCCCGTTGTTTTTCGCGCAATATGGAGCTGCAATGTGTTAATAATATTTCTCAAACTCGAGTGAAGTTCCAACTCAAAGACTAGAAGACTCTTTAATCATTTCACTTTACAAGCATTGTTGTTGACGCGAAATGATGGATAAGTGTACAAAATCTGAACATTCAAGTTAGCAACACTGTAGGCAATTGCTAGATTGCATTTTGGAGCTATCCTCGTGTAATTGGAAATTCAAATAGATTCAAGAACATACGAAAGTATGAGTAAACTTATTCAAGACGGTCTGCTTTTTGCAGAACGGTGATGCTGTAGAACATTAATGAGGCTTTTTACATGCGATACCGTGAGAAAATTGCCTTTTAACTTTTTTAATGTGCTCACAGCTTATATATCATGCATTTTGAAAGGAGCTTTAGAACGATGATGCAATGCGATAACCGAAGAAAATTTCCTGCTAAGACTCAATGATCGTTTTACTCTACTGATGAAGTACGATAAGCCCATTCGTAATATTTGAATTATGCTCATCGCAGAGACGCAAGGGCACTAAACGTTATTCTATTTATCCCTCAGGTACCTCCGGGAATGACATCCAAGTACGGTCACTCACTGGACGGTCGCTATAGGGGTGTGTCCGTCAATCTACACGGCCAGCAGGTAGCCGTCTGGTTTTAGTCTTTTTCAAGAACTTAGGTTTTGAAATCGAAGCTGTTTTTTTTGCATTAGAAGTAAACCTTTTTGACTATGGAAATCTGTGAACCCCAAAGACTTTTTCATGACTTCGAAAAAAACTGTGTTTTAATCGTGTTACATTGCTGCATTCGTTTTCCCATAAAGATGGAATTTTTAAGACTGGTATGGTCACTATGACTATAGTAAGCAAACCCATGAAATGAATTTCTGAGAAAATTCAGTTCTCCCTTGTTTTCGAACTGAAAATAGGGAAAATAGAGAAGTAGGTGATACTGGCATTATATGCACATACACTAGAGTCCGCTTCCTGATAATGCTTTCCTATTCTGAGCCTGGACGCATCTGTAAACCTTTAGCGCACAAGTTCCTTTTTTATAACTGAATTACATTAACTTCTCCCAAAAATTGAAGTCAGTCATTTAATACACTTTCCTGTTTGATCACGGCCATTTCTGTATCATCACAGCCATTTTATTTCACGGCTTGGCTACTAAGATGTTACACGACACTGCTTATGCATCTCTCTAATTGTTATCACCAATGACATATCATCACGTTACAGAAGAGAATATTAATTTCACCATGACCTCCCTGCCTTGAGTTAGTGTTCAGGACCTGGGCAGGTGGTGGAGGCAGGGGGCAGCGTGCAGCTGGAGTGCCAGGTGTCGCTAGGGCGGCTCCAGCAGCGCACCGTCAGAACCGTCAGAGTGCGCATGGAGCACCGGTCTCTGGCCAGCGCCTTCAGTAGAGGTTATTGAAACACTTCTGCATGGTTTCTGAACTGGAAATGAAGACTGCATCAAATTCATTCAGGTGGCACTCATCAATTCCTCACGATGTATTCCATTCAAGCTCATTTGACTTTCACGGCCAAGTTCTTAGAGACGATTGATAATCTGGCAGCCCATTTTGATGTAAATGACGGATGATTTTCCGGTCTGCAATACTACAACACTAAAAATACTCTGTTGATTGACACAGATATTCTGGTGAAACAGATACTGTACTGAGACAGATGCTCTGATTACATATTCTGAAATACCGACGTATCGACAGAGGACACATGAGTTAATTTCAAGGTACAGGCAAAAAAAAACTCTCGAGTGCGGCATGCCTTTTAAACTCAGGGGAGGACATGCAGACTCGTGTCAAATGACGGCCCATTGGAGGATGCACAGGATAAATTGGATAGTACTGATGCACTGGATGCACTGGACAGAAGATGCGCAGGACGCTTAGGGAGAAATTCATCCTTTGTTGAAGGGACTAAGGTTAATGAGGATAATAGAATGACCCCATGGACCGATTGTATAAATATTCATTACTTAAGTCGATTCATTTCGTATCGTGTAAATGAAGTTCACGTTCTGTGACAAACGTATGAGGCTCTTCAGCATCGCGATGCATGTAACAATTCAGAACCAATCGGTGCAAGAATACTATTGATATCTCTTCCTGCCCTCGCTTGGGCTTTCTAGACAATTTTGACAGCCTGTACTTCTTTGTACCCTCATTTGAAGTAGTTAAACGAAAGCCGACGAGATGGAAATAATGCAAAAGCATCAATCTTACAAATCAATGACGAGAACCTTGCCTGCATAGAGGCGTTTCAAAAATGTCAGTGCTGGTATTAAAAATAATAGCCTAATAATAGTAATCCCTTATTCACCATTGTATCGTTACAGTTAGAGATTTTTTGTTGTTTATCTGATTTCCAAAACAAACTTTGTATATTTTAGACTGTGCATGATTTTAATTTAGGTAATAACCTCAATGAGATTTTGTAATTCATATTTCGGGGTAAACCATCTTCAAGTCGGCTCCTTGTAGGTTGTCGAAAAGGTATTGGAGCGAAAACCCTAAGCAGTTCTTGGGCCTGTCCATCGATGTAAAACTATTCCAAACCCACGATATGGTTCAATTTTAAACACCTAACTGGGAAATAATCAGGACTGAACACATCATCGTGACCATAACTAATATTTAATTTCATAATTTTCAAAACGCTTGTAAATAGTTAGATCATTTAATGTCTAACCTCTTCAGTGTCTATGTTTTCCGGAACAAAATAACCGCTAAAAAACAATTCTCTAACTCAGAAGTTATATTTTTTAAATTTAATTTTAGAGTTTTTGGCGGTGTCCTCATTTGAGAGACCTGCAACACCACCCATTACTTCTCTTTGTGCAGGTCTCACCCTCGAACGAACACATCATCGACGTAATTTTCCAGCATCCGTGGAGCTCATGTTGCTGCTGCATGCGCTGCTGGCTCTCCGACACCTCTGAAGCGAAGTCCCTTGTGTGCTCTAGTAGACACGATCACCCTCGTGGATGCATTAGCGCGCAAAGTAGACTTAAAAACACGAACGAAAAAGTTGCATTGTAAATTTTCTTATAGAATTTCTCTGTGCCATTATAATGAGGAGTGTCTGTGTTTATCTGAACATTTTACTTTCCGTTAAGCTGTTGTTTTTGTACACTCGTGTCTGACTTACTTTCGGGACTAAAGCTCGTAATGGTGATGTTCTCTTTCACTTGTTATGTTATTTGCATAACAGATCGACCTTATAGACACTAAAGGTGTTCTACACGCATGAGGTAATGAGGTAACATATTAACTTATATCAAAAACATTTATTTGAACGCGAAACCAAACCTAGTTTCATACTTCACTTCACTTCATATGTATGTGTTGCTACATTGTACCTACATTTTTTGAATTATTGTGTACTTATGTCCTATAGCTACTTTGTACAGATGAACATTTTGTAATAATACAAAGTACACACCAATCTGTAGCGTCTTGCATGAGCTAGACACTGCGCAAGTGGAAGAGCCCACTGCCGTGGCACGTCTGTCCTAGGCTCTTACAGCTGACAAGAGCTTCATGGCGTGGGCAACATCACATCGACCGCTCTGTGTCACGTCCTGACAGTTATGGTGATGAATTGATAGCATCTAGTTCGCAGTGCTTATTATTAAAACCTGTATGTATTTTGGTACTTTGGCATGAAAAGAAATGATTAGGTCTCTTTTTCCAAAACTTGGCTCATGAAAATGGTGTTCCAAGTATAATTAGTTACGCTTCTGCAACTTGTTCCGTTTTTTCAAAAGAAAACCAGAAAGTTAAAGAAAACGGGCAATTAGAGGGGAACTTGAATCAACAATTACTCATTGCTATTGTGAATTGAAGTAAAGTGGATTTCGACATTGGGTTAAATATTTGATAACTATTAAACAGGCAATCAATTTTATAATTTTTTTCAAAGTTTGATTTCTGTGAAAGTCATGGCGAGTAATCTAAATGTTATGCCCTTTTACCGTAGATTTTTGCTACTCCTAACGCCTCTCATGCCTTCTATCAAGCTGAAATCCAGTATGAGCAAAAATGTCCCTATCACACTGAGGAATGTTTCCCATTTCTCGTTCAAAACTTGTGAATTAGTATTTTATCGTTCACGCGCCTTCTCGTGGTTCATTCCTTCTCGCACAGCATTATGTGTTACCAAAACTTTTTCAAGAACGCTACTATATATAGCAAACTATAACAATTTACCCATTTCACTGGATTTTAGAGTGTTCAAAATTTTATTAGAAAATATGCCTACATTCGGAGACATTCACCTTTTAGTCAACATTTTAACTCATTCACAAAATCTTTCAATCGTCGTATGAAAGCCAATCATGTGCCACTTGGGATGGGATAATATATGAATAAAGTTCAGATGAACTCTGTAAATTTGTGAGTAAAAACTGTAAATATGTAGAGAGAAAATGTAAATAACCAAATCAATGTAGAAATTTTTGAATAATAATGAGAAGCCTAATTTATTTGCAGGCAGTTCGACACTGAGAGGTTACTTTAACAGTTTTTTAACTCTGGAATTCACATTCTTTTAATTTTTTAACATTTTCAAGTGTTTGATCGTTGCGATGTAAAACCAAGAATTTTTACTCCTATGTCACACAATTTCCCTTAGTAAGAGTATTTTTAAGCTAAGTATCATTAAGCTAAATGCAGTTTAGTACCATTTGTTGAAGGAAGGCTGCGTCCAATAGCCTTTAAGTGACCTGTTTGTTTGACTTCGAACGAGAAAGTTGTGACAAGTGGCCATGAATAGAAAGGATTCACTTGTATTTCTGCCAAGACCTATGGGATCAACGACCCATGCATTTCGTTAAGGTTTCAATTACGTTTAGCTGCGGGTTCACCGTGGCTTAGTGGTTAAACTCTCTCCTTTAATTTAAAATTATCGAAGGCTCGAAACTTTGCATTCGAGCCCGGTGTTTCTTCCCAAAGAGAAAAGGAAAAACTTGCCACGTTTTTAATGAGCAAGAGTAATTTAGATTACGTAATTGCAATAATTATAAGGCATTTGAAAACCAGTGTGTTGTTTGACATGTATTTACTTCATTGAATTCAACATACTTTCCGTTGATATTCTTACGTGGTCTAGCCTCTTGAAGTTTCATCTGTACTCAAGCGCTAGAAAACATTGTTTTGACGTTATTTATTGTTACTGTCTATGCAAAATTCTTTGCAAGATAAGGAAATTCCGAAAAAACATAATTTAAAGAGTTATGCGAAAGATAGTCAATAAATGCAAACATAAAGGATAAAAGGGAATACCAACGTTGCCGCCACAAACTTTTTAAAAAAACTTTCAGACCTGGAAAACATTGCCTGAAAGAAGAGAGGCTTGAATAACGAATTAATTTTTTCCCAAAAAACGTAATGTGAAAGTACATACATACATACATACATACATATACCAGGCCTCTCCTCACTATGGGAGGGTAGCCGACAGCAGGCCACAAACAACACCCTTAGTCACTAGGATGCGTGAGAGGCAGCACTGGCCGCACCAGAACTGCCAGGAGCAGCAGCAGCCCAGCACAACCACCTTCCACAGTCAGGCCCGACAGCCATAGCTGGTTTACCCCGACCACTTCATTGAGTGCAGCCCCTCCCTCCGCACAGGACAGTTCAACCCCATCACACGCGGGCAAGCTCCCAGTACCGCGTCAAAAATAAAATTACCTTCTTATCAACTGCCCCACTCACTTCTGTCCATAGTCATCCCTATCGCCACATCCGCAGTCAGACCCCTTTCATACAAAGCACGCTTCACCCCATCCATCCAACACATCCGTGGTCTACCTCGCACTCTAATACCACTCACTTCCGTCATATAAATCTTTTTCACCAGCCGCTCAACATTCATTCTTTCAACATGCCCAAACCATCCAAGCACTCTTTCATCCACTCGCCTGCTCAGCTTTTTGATAACCCCCGTCTGCCCCCTAACCAACTCATTCCTGATCCTATCTCTTCTTGTCACTCCATACATGCTCCTCAAACACTTCATCTCAAACACATCCATCCTCCTCCTCTCAGCTACTCTCAAACCCCACGGCTCGGCTCCATACAACAAAACTGGCACAATCAAACTTTCATACAGTCCCCTCTTAGCATTCATACTCAAACTCCTGCATTCAAAAACTTTCCTCATTGCACCCAATGTCTTACAGCCTTCACTCACTCGATGTCTCACTTCTACTTCCATACTATCCTTAACAGCCACATCCGACCCGACGAGGTACCTAAAATGCTCTACCTCTTCTAACACTTCACCATTCATCCTCACATCCAAAGTACCAAACACTCCACCTCTTGAACATCTCATCACCTTACTTTTATTCACATTTATCCTCAGTGTACGCCTTTCGCACACTCTACCAAACTCTGCAACCAGTCTCCTCAGTTTTTCCTCTGAATCAGCCCCAAGCGCCGTATCATCTGCAAGCAACAGCTGACACACTCACATGTGAAAGTGAGTTCTAAAAATTACGTTTGCGAAAATTCTAACAATTGTTTTTCTTAAATACTCAACATTCAAGTTGTGACAAGTAATGTTACCGAACGATTGATTACTTGATTGGAGGACCATATACATTTTGATTTCAGGACGTGGTTAAAAATGTACGAAGATTCGAAAATGCGGACGTCACCAATAGTGTGTACAGAATTCAAAATATAAAAATTAGCCCTTTTTGATGATGATGTTTGATTTTGCATTGGTCCCGAATTGACAAAAAAGATGGTTCAAATTTTGTCTACTTGTAAAAAAGGAGATTTATTCCTACTATTTTGAATGACTGCAGCACCACTGGAGATCTCCGCATTTTAGAATCCTTGCACATTTTTTTACGAAAGTCCTAAAGTTAATATGTATGGGGGTCCTTTATTTAAGGTATCAACCGTTTTACGTGTCAAAATTTAAAAGCAGTGTTTTAAAAAAAATTATTAGAACATTTATCCATGCGTTTTGCAGTTTCGCATGACGTTTTTCTGGTGAAAAATAAATGTTTTAAACCAAATCTCTCTACTATTAGGTTCTGAAGATGGGATTTTATGGATGTGAAATGTTTCTTTTTCTCATGTGCCTGTAACAACGCTGGTACTTCTTTTTATCCTAAAAATTAGATTTATAAAAAATCGCTCGATTGGTGGAATCTGCTGAAAACGTTTAGTTCTGAATGTAGCCCAGTAATAATATTATAAGCCACTGTTTATCACCACCAAATTATGTACCACTGAAATAAAAAATTTTAACAATTTACTTTGAGCCATCTTTCAAAATGTTTCAGTAGATAACATATTCACCCATTAGAAAAATAATAATAACCATAAAATTCATCTCCTACATTGACGTTATCATGAGTATTGTATCAACAATGATGCTTTAAAAATTAATATCCCTTAAGATGGAACGCTATTTCCTCCCTGCTTACCTTATTACTAATGTTCCCTTGTTGGTATTATTTAGTGGTGCAGATGGAATGACCATAACGTCGGGAA
Source organism: Platorchestia sp. MABIK (assembly GCA_014220935.1). Lineage (NCBI taxonomy): Eukaryota > Metazoa > Arthropoda > Malacostraca > Amphipoda > Talitridae > Platorchestia > Platorchestia sp. MABIK. Next base: position 64,217 of record JACJUY010001196.1, on the reverse strand, counting down.
ATTTAGCACAAGGATCCATCAATCCACTCCGTTGGTGAGATGTCGTCTCCATGACCATATGTTCAAGTTTCTCAATTTTACTCAATAACGTGTTCAGTGTTGCAGATGCCATTGCAATGTGTTAAAGTATTCTGAAAAATCCGGTATTTTAATTTCGCCTCATTGTTTGATGTAATCGAAACAGTGGCCTCGTTTTCTTTCCCGAGGGGTCAACTCATAAAAGGTAATTCGACTGAAAGGAATTTGATCAATAGATTGTTATTCGATTATAATTTAGGCCTTATAAGGTAATCGGATTCGAGCACGCATAGATTTATTATCAAGTGTTCAAAAACACATTTTTAAATTTCAACTATTAAATTTCCCTACTTGTGCTTTCTTAGTCCGATCCTCCGCTCATCTAATGGGTAGCAGTTCGATCATTGATTGGGAAAACTGGTGCACACAATTAACCTAATAAGCACCAGCACTTGTCTTGCATGTATTTTATGCTTAAAATCTATGAAACCATGAAGAATCATTAAGAATCATGAAAATTGTTGAATTTGAGTTTGCCATCCAGTTTTGGCACATATTTAGCTTTTCAAGTTTAATTTAAACTGTTTTCAGGTTTTGACTGAACCGTCAAATTCGGTCCATATTATTGGTGTGTGAAATGATGAGTTGTGTAAGTTGAGAGTTCTTAATAACCTGTTATTTGCTTTTCTATTATCATCGCCTTCAAGTTGCGTTATGATTCGGACACAAAAACATTAAATATCTCCTACCTCTTTAACATAAGAGCTAAATTCCCGGACGGATACATTAAGCCTTCATATTGGAAATCAAACTTTCTACTAGATAACCCATCGATACACTGACAATACAGATTCACAATTTGGAAAAATTAACTTCCTATGAGAGAAACTCTATGTTTGGGTAACTTCAAGGGAGGACAGCCAAATAGATTTCCATATTTTAAAACTTAACGCTAACGGCAATTCAACAACTGAATGTAAAAATTGTACGTACAGAATATAAATAAATACTAACGAGCAAGTGGGAACGTTTTCTTGCCCTCATCGTTTTCTATGGCGCCGATTGTGCTACTAACCTTTTCATAACATTGTGTATATATAGTCCATTTTTCGTAATTTCGTGTGGTTTAGAAACGTAGAATCTAGCGATTTAACCAACGTGTTGTATATTATTTGACCCCCACTGTATCTCACTGCTCAAAAATTTTCCCATTTTTCGACCATTGCGTTCAACCTTGCTTGATCACTTACATTACAATTTCGATTTTTCATTTTATTGATTACTCGAAGTAGTTATTAAGAAGTCTAATTGGTTATACACAGATTTTTTTAAATCCATCGATGAGAAAGTCCTGCATTGAAAAGAAGGCAAATTTAAGAAGGGCAATACCTGGCGAGTGTGAGGCCTCGCGTCTCTGCCTATAGCTGTGCTTGTCCCTAGCGAGTGGTAAAGGATTTGTGGCTTCGTTTTCCTTACAAAGGTCGAATTTCCCGGTGCCAGCATAGTTCCTTCCTTACAGCCTTGAAACTATTTGTAAAACGAAAAATTTTTGCTGCTAGCATTTTCATTTTGTCTCTTCACTGCAGCGTCGCATACATGCCGCGAATCATTTTACAGTCCTCCACTATCACAATACAATTGATAAAGTATTTGTTCAAAATTACCTGCTCCAAAGATAGAACAAATTTTTCTACCAAAAAAGGAAGGTTTCAATGTTTTTAAACTTTCTGAGAAGTAACTGGATATTCAATTTAAAGTCTGTTTTGTTTTATTTTGCCCATGTCGATCACACTCCTGAGGCACAGTTGAGTAAATTATTGACTCGTTGTGCTTATTTTGTTACCCGAAAATCTGTAACGACAGACAAATACAAGCACCAGCGAAAAGATTTTATCGAAATTACTAAATAGAAGATATATTATAATCATTGGCATCTTCTGTTAATGATATAGATCAAAAGTTTGAATCCAGTTAGGTACATTAATGATGAAGCCATATGGGTAATGACACGTCACACAAACAACAAATGAGAAGGAAGCTTCTTGCCCGAACCATTCTTCCTTATTTTGAGTGTACAGAGAGAAACAAGAAAAAATTTCATTTAGTCTAATCTAAATGTTTCATCAGTATCTTTTTTCGAATAGTTGTGGTTAATTATTTCGAAACATTCTTTTCTTCCAATCCGAAGAATAATTTCTAAACTATTTGTCCTCTTCAGTCACTTAGTATCAATGCGGCACGTACTCTCAAACGAAGAGCTGGTTCAACAACAAAGACAATTTGAATTCGCGTGGCGGAGTACACAGGAGGAAATTTTTCATAAGTCTTTCATTTGACATTTTTTCATATTGTGTACTTTGATTTCATAGTGACTTCCCGGTTTATTTTAAAAAAAATTGTGACTGTTGATTGGGTATTTCCTCTAATAATTCTGTCCCTTTTGGATCTCTTTGAATGTTACAGAGATAAGCCTCTTCTCCGCAGCACCCAAGTGTCTTCCCATGTGACTATTGTAGATGAAAATGTTGTACTCACCTAATTTCATTGCCATATCTTCATTGTTTACTTAATTTATTTTAAAGGTCTATTTCTGTTGAAACAGTTGATTCTTTTCGAGTTTTCATCAATGGGATGTTTTATGAATGTTATTTGCCACTGGATTCCTAATTGATAATTTCTTGCAATTATCAACTGCTCTTTGGTAGTAAATTGAAATTCTAACAACGAACGAACTCATTTATTTCATAGGACATCGACAGATTCGCACAATAACGTTCAAAGTTTTCTTTTTGATTCTTACATGCAATATTTAGCGAAACATGTATAGTTATCGCAAGGGTTTCTCAACCAATTCAGCAATGGCAAAAGCAAAACCATTCGTCAATTTAGAATCACAAATGCATCTCATTGTGTACATAAAATTCATTCGTAATACTTTTCTAGATAGAAAATGTATGACCGCAAGTAACAAAGTATGTTTCAATTGGATGAACTTCAGCCACAATTTGCTGTGAGTGGCAACAGACTCAGACATGACGGTCTGACTGCCACACGTGAAGTCATGTTAACATGGGCATCATCTCTCTTGTTTCTCATAACACGGGTAAGACAGCTGCAGCTGCTCAGTTCTTACAGCTATCATTCACGGCCGCTTTAATGTCTGTTGACTGTTATAGTTGTGCAGCCTGCAGTCGACATGTGCGGTCGCAAACCAAAGTCAACTGCTCTTTTCTAGGCGGGTTATAAGTTCACAGTCAAGAATTTGGATGTTTTTTCTAAAAATGAATTCGTGCTGGTGCAGAATCTGAATCACGGATTTGAAGCACAAAGGAAATGGCTATAATAAACTTTTTAAATCTAGTGGCAGAAATCAACGAATCAACAAAAAAGCCTCTTTTTGGACGGACAAGAATCCCTTTTCTCGCCTAATCATTAAAATTGTACAAAATTGGCGTACAATAGTGCGAATTTTAACAACTTTCAACTTCCCCTTAAAGAATCATCACCATTTTTTTCATCGAGAGTGTGATTTTATGTAAAAACTCATTTAGCTTACTGTCCACGTATTGTCCTGATGTTAGAAGACTCGCCTCCCGTGTCTCCTTGTATTTTTGTTAACATTAAATATCATTTCTTACTACGAAAACGCTGGCGCCATTTGATAACCGTCAAACGGACTGGCAAGATCAAATCATGCTCATTTCACTTTTTTATTGCATTTAAAGATTGGATTTACTTTCGATGTCCGACATTTACAGTATATTTGCGGTGCCAACACAGCAATAATGAGCCACCTTGATTTGAAAAAACTCACTGCTTCAAACAATGTTATTTAAAAATTTTTTCGTCTAAATTAAGAGCCGTGAAGAAATGAGCACACAGCATGCTGCTGAAGCGATCATCTCGATCCAATCGAAGCTGTGAGAGTGCGAGCTTGTAACGAACTCATTTCTCTAACAAATTGCCCAGTAACGGTCTCGCAGGTAGGCATAAATAGCTTGCAGCTCGGACACATATTCTATGCGTTCGATTTCTTCGTCTGGTTCAAAGTGAGAGCGAAAAGAATTGCCTTCACTCCCGCCCCCACGGGCCGCGTTAGCTCCGTTTTATGCGACATGCTTAAGCTGAGCAGAAGAGATCTGCAAGAGCCGTGTTGGCCCCCCTGCATGAGCTATAAAACGACCAACATGGCTATCAAGGAGGCAGTCAAGTCGGGCAATATTTAGTTGGTGCACTTTTTTGAGGGATTGTGAGAAACAGCGTCACGGCACTCGTCACATATTCGACGGTGGGGACTGTCGCAGTGGTGAAATGCCGGGCAGGTGTCGCGCGGTGCGTGAGTGGTAGTCTGCACTTCTGCCATCCTCACTTAAAGCGTCTCTCAGCACTATGTGCTGTGCACCTGCAGACAAAAAGCTCTCACGTTGAACCTGCGTAGCTTACTATGAATAAAATGCGATGAATTTCTCAGCTATTGCTGTTCCTAAATCACGTTTGAAACTTAAAAACTTGTAACTCTCAACCAACTAAGATTGCGTTTTACGTTGCATGTACATTTGGTTCTTCCGCGCATCTGATATCTAATTTACTACAGAGTTACAGACCCGCTCAATCAAGTATATTTTTGGTACTGAATTTTCTTCAAACGACTCTCTTCTGATGCGACCCTCACCAAACAGAAAGATTTAATGCAGACTTCAGATGCCCAAGAGTAGAGCTTTATCATCTCTCTCTTCTCAGCACACCTGTGAATGAGACGCAGCCAGTAAGGCAAGGCGTCTCAAAGGGTTAAACTGAGCGGTGGAAATTAATTTTATCACAGCTACAATTGAATTTTAATAGGCGCGTGTGACGAGAACAAACATGGTGGCCAAGTCGCAGTTGCAAGCTTAAACGTGAGCCGTAGCGCCGGTTCTCCCTCTACGTTTTTCTCCAACTCCCCCTTTATGGGTCTAATTCTAGTGTAGCCTCGACGAGATGACATAGTGAAGCAGACAACGTGCTCTTATTTTGTACTTGCCAACTAACGAACCTCTTCACCCAACGACCCCCAGGAGTGCAAAAACTACTCAATCTGCTCGTTGAAGTCCTGTGCGATGATGACGAGCGTCGACCGGCTCTTGGGCCTGGTAAGGTTTACGATGTCTGTGGGTGGTGAGGCTGCAAGAACTGCGACCTCGACTTGTGTTCCATTAACGCTGACGTTTTGGCAAGACATTTTGAAAATTAAATTTCAAGATTAACAAATTTAAAAAGCCTACTTGCATGCTTGACGAATCATGTACATTCAAATTCAGATTTGACGATCTGTGAAAACGAGCGTTCAAATTTGATAAACCTTTTCATTTCAGTTTGAAGTAACATTTATTCTTGATGAAACTCCTATACCTGTAAAGTTGTCACTTTCATAGTTCTTTTCTGACTGAGGTGATAAAACTTGAAATGGTTATAATATTAAATAGCATGGTAATTCATTTTCACTTCGACATCTAGAAAACACGTTGCTATTTGATTACAGGGTCCTCTTGTTAGCCTGGGAAGGATATCGATGATGCTGTACTACTAGCCATGGTGAATGAGCAATATATGGGATGTTCATCATAAGTAGAGCTGAAGAATTTCTGTATCAGCGAAATATGGGCGTAATATATTAGCTCAACTCCTTATCCAGCTCTAGTACGCACAACCGTTTTAGCTGCAACCAATCTCACCCAAGTCAAATCACCACTGCCCAGATTGTGAGACCCTTGACTGAGAGAACAAAGTGATTGCCTTTTCTACACGTGAACTTTGTTTTCGCTGCCTGGTCGTCAAGCTTGGCATTTTTCGGTTCGCTTCGAAAATCTTTTATAATTTCTCCCCATACCTGATTCATTCTTCTCACCTATGGCTAACCTTGAACACGAGTCAGATTATCAGTATTCTATCGCAATGGGCAACATGACATCATCTGATCATTGTTTGCTCCAACGTTGCTACAAATCTGAGTGCGGCCAACAATGGGAGCAGGTTTAAATGAAACTTTTCATTCAACTTACGTCAACATTCTATTTGAAATTACTCCTCTAAAATCCTGATGCACTAATTAAATCCATTAAATATTATTTTGAAGAAATTCTCCGTTTATATTAATCCCACCAATACTGGCGTTTCATTTTTTATTTACATTCGTCTCCTTGCAATAAAGATTCTGCAGACTGATTTAATCCTGAAACATTACCATAAAATTATAAGCATGGTATTTTCGTCAGCTCTAAATACTCTCACATGCAAGATATTGACAATTTCTCATTTTTAAAACGCAGCTTTACAAGGTTTAATTTTTACTTCTGAGAACTTATTTATGCGAAGCGTGCACTGCAATAGTGGAGCAGCCAATATTTGGCGCTAGAGGTTAGCGAACATAGTGCGTGACAGAAGTTCAAGTATGATGGATTTAAAATGGAGGCGTAGGTGGCGTCTTGAGTTAGACTTGGCGATGTCTGCAAACTTGAGCGCGTCAAATTAGAGAGGGAAGCAAACTCCATTAAGATGCAGTGCGCGATGTATGATGACAACCGCGGCGACCGATCTGCTCCGCTAAATACTGACGCATTGCCTGCGTGCGGGCAGCCAACTTGACTACATGGCGTCGACGTCGTTGTCTTTTTTGCTCGGTGCGTCTATTATTCTGCTGAGTTACATTTAATTCAGGTTGGATTGTGTCGCCATGCTTCATACCACGAATGTGCATTGTTGGATGGTGAACTCTCCTATACAATGAAAAGGAGAAGAAAACTCATCGAAATAAATGAAAATGTCTCGAGTACTACGAAAAAAAAATTATTACAAAAAAACAGACTATTTGAATTTTATTTCAATGTGACCCGAGTGTCACACTTAGCGATGGCTGCTCAAATAATCTTCTTCAATGTTCCAATAATGTACTCATCTTTCGACGAAGCTTGTAAAGACTTCAACTGCCATCACTTTGATAAAGCTGCAATAGTGGCAAAACTTGAAAAGTTTCTAATGTACGAAATACGACTTCGAAGCTTCAAGTTATGGGGCTAAGCCACCAAATTTGAATCGAAGTTTCAATAAAATGTTTAGGTATTGCTTTTTTTAAATAAAGAGCATTAACTTATTATAAATTATCTACATTAATTCATTCTGAGATGAAATTATTTATAATTTTTTTTCTCGATGATCGTCATAAATCCTAAATGTATTGTTTATTTTAGTAACTTAATTAATTTGTTGTTACGAAGGACATTTTCCCTGGAGTACGATGAACAATCTTCGGTATGTCCGATTTGTTACCATAACTATTTCAAATATTAATCAAACGTAACAAGTTATGATCGCCTATCATTCATCCACGTTCGAATGGCGCCATTAGAGCCCAACGGAAGTGATTTCAAGATGGTAGACATGAAATATATTACTCTCGTAAGCCAAGAACTGAGGCGTTCCCATTCATCTCATCACGCGGGTCAGTGAGCCATCATGAGCGTGATGCTCCCGTGTATTACTGTAATGATTTTTTCTGAACGACCCATCACAGGCTGGAGGGCCTGCGAGCGATGCTTCAGAAATTTACGACCCTCATTTCGAGCACAGACGCTAAGTACAACACACTGCCGTTCTACTAATGCTAATTGTTGTACTGATGCGCGTTTTAATGAAGAAACTAATGAATGTTTTACGGACGAATTGCTAACGAACAGGTGTTCTTAAGAAAGACCGTATCAACAATACAGTGCAGTCTTGGTATATAACGTCAGAGACGACTTGCGTGTTGGTGTCTCCTAGAGCTGCGCTGCTAGGTAATGCCTCAGATGAAGTTGAACAATATAGGAGCCTTGCTCCATCTCTGGACACTGCAGCAACGCACGAGCTGGTGTCATATCGTATTTTGTGCAGCCTATGTAGCCCTAAAGTCTGCGGTCACGAGCGCGGTCTGCTATACTACGTTGTGCGGGCAAGGCTGGCATTTACACTATGGGAAGAAACAAATATTCGTACACCATGCGTATCATGTTTTCCGCATGTTGGAAATAAGTCTTCCGAATGATAATTTTACCCATGTGTATGAAACTAACCATGCATAGAGAGAACCAAAATAGCTGTGGTACATATTAAATAATACACATTTCTCTCCATTTAGTCCGAATAAAACATTCGCTCACAATGAAGAGCAACATTTTCATCACGTTATACGTTACAGCATAACTGCTATCTATTTCAAAGAAATGTTTTTTTCCAGTTATGACCTATTTTTTAAAGGATTTAGCAGCCATTTTTGAGCGGGGATTTTTTTTAGTTTATGGATGCCTTTTGGTTCCCATCTGTGAATGTAAATTTCCAAATAACGCCATAAATTTCCAATTAATTAAAGATTTGATGACTGACCGGTGTGTTCACGAAATTTTCAATGAGTCATTACTATGATAGTTACGTCGCTTTGAGAACATGACTGTTACTTTTCGTCGTTTTGAAAATATGAACTTTGCTATAATAAGCCGACAGTGAGGAACTAATCTGGAATGCTATTATGTGTTTGTCAGCCTGAAAATAATAACTGATAACGGGATGTCTTAAAACGTTTTGTGATAAAAGATTTAAATTAAAATAAATTGAAACTTCTGTTTTATAGAACATTCTTTGTTCGAATTTTGTTTTGCATTTAAATTCGGAAAAATATGCATTATTTCATTTTTGTTCAAATGTTTTTATTTTAATCATTAAATAAATGCAAAGAATTAGAGCATTGATATCTTTTTTGAGGCTTTTTAAGAAAATTTTATTTAAACAGTTTTATAGTGTACGAACACTTAGTAAACGAAATTACACTCATGTTTTTTGAAATTTGACCAACTGGGTCACTTTCTTTTATTCTATCTTGAACAGTTGGTTTCAAAATGAAAGTTACAAAAATTAACATCGAATAATTACACAATTTAGAATTGTACAACATACATTATAAATATTCCATATTCTAAATTGCATAATATATAATGTACAGTGTCTATTGAAGAAACCATTTAATATACATGATATTTACATCAAGAATACAAGATATTTGTCAATAAAAGTTCTCTTCATATTCAAAATTTTACTGAATTTATTCTAGTATGTGAGGATATTGAAGGAGTAAACAATTTACATTTCTCATCATTGTGGCCACCACTGGGTGCTGAGCTGCGACCTAATTCCTGATTAGGTGAGAGTTGTCGCATATTCTTCTCAAATGGTCTCGTTAAAGGCTTTTCGATTAGTTTTATCTATGAAATCACTGCATTGAAACTGTTCTTAGAACACTCAATGAAAAACATCGATCTCAAGATATTTTTATTAACAGAATGGAAATAAATACATGGTTGGTGTCTCCCACTGTTCATCAACAATAATAAATTTAAGGTTGGTGACCAGTCGAGTCTCGAATCATCGGTTCTCGAGAGGTTGCTGAGCACCTTAAGTCCAAGTTTCTTAAAAACTTTAGAACTTGCGTGTAGTGCTTCTAGATTCGCTGCATCTATTTTTGATGTCCTACTTGTAAAACTAGTGAGGAGAAATTTATTTCTTATTCATGTCCCTCCCGTAGTGAAAAGTGTCATAATTTCCAGTAAAATTGCGCAGTAACAGTGAGTAAAACAGCGCATTTTAAAAAAGTCGAAGCAGTCGTCTGCCTGCCCTTGTAAGAATTCATTTAAAATATTATGTGTGTACTTTCAATAAATGCTCATAGTCACAATCTAATCAAAAATTATATTACAAATGATTAGACCATGGTTATAATTAGTAGTATTACAGTACCTATTCAAATTTTTATTTTCAATAATCAATACATGAACATTCTCGTCGCACATACATGAGATATTCATAAAAAAGAGAATTTGCTTATGTAGCTATTTTGGGCAAGTAATATTCCGCTACAGAACGGAACGATAGACGCTCTCATTAACAAATATACATTTGTTCTTGACACTACAACTCACTAATTTACTACTTTGACATGCATGTGACATGAATGCACTCGTAAATTTTCGAGCACATTCTTGAGACCAATGACTCGATCCCCTCAGCCGTGCCCGTCCAAGATTGCAGCACTGCTTTTAAAAACACGTGGGCCAAATTTCTATAATCTTGTATCTCTTCAGCGCTACTGGATGCCCAAACTGGTAACTTGAGAGATGCTCAAAGTTAAGTATTTTGGTCGAGAGAAACCGAACGTAGTCTAGCTAATTCGACAGCAGAACTCGCGTACCTGCTGTTCCGTTGCAACGACGTAAATTAGTCGAAAATCGGGCACCTAAAGTCTTAATTTTTTAGCGTCTGAATATAAAAGAACGCCACGCATCAACGAGCTGTCGGTTCTAATCATATACAGAATAACACTCCCTCATTTTGTCTGAGTGCGTAGTGCGAGTAGACGACTGATCAAAGAAATTCTTTCGGTTCCGGATGAAATTATCAAGAAAGTTTCGCGTTGATGTCAAGCGGATGCGCAAAAAGCTGCGTGCAGCGGACGCGTACAAGGAAAAAATTATGGGATATGAAGTGCTGTAAAACGGTTTGAATTAGTATATTTTGTTTTGAACAAATACAATTGTAGGAAGTCATTTTAAATTTATGGAACGACTTTGCTGTGGAAGAACATGAAAATTGGAAACAATTTCGAACGCACAAACGGTAAAATGTACAGAGACGAAGCGTGAATCACACTTCAAAATGGACGACACACAATGGAATAAACGATGATTGTAAATGCGATGTAACACCTGCATTAAACCAGCATAACACTATCTCAGCAGTCCATTGTTATGATAAAAATACTTTAGTGAAACTTTGTTAAGGCTTCATTTGTGTTGCTGACTCAGTAACACTGATAACAAACACGAATAAGTAGCTAAAGGCAAATATTCAACATCGATGAACAATTCATCATACTCGTAAACTATCACCTTAATTGGGGTGCAAAAGTAATACCACATTGCAACTGAACTTCAAAATTTCACTGTTTATATAGTAGAAATTTTCCAGCGGCGCCATCGCGTGAGAACCGCTGGAACTGCAGCAGTGACGGCGTTAGCTAACGTCACTACATCCAACAACGTCAGGCTGAGTTGGTGGGTGAGACGGGCTGGTAAATTCCTCGTATCTTTTTGGGTTATGAACCCTGCTCCGTGACACCGGTGCTGGCAGGAGGCGATGTGCCAGGAGAAGCCCTCGTGTCAGTCAGGCGGAGCTCAGGAAACTTTCCTCTGCGTGAGCGCGACGAGCAGCAACACCGCCAGCAGCAGCTGCAGTTTGGCGGCTGGACAGACACACAGAGAAGAATTAATGAGCTTTGAACAAGATAGAGGAACAAGCAGCAATGAAACCGGGTAAATTGTTATCTAAAATTGGGGGAAAAATGAGAAAAGGTAAGCTTGGCCATCTTCCTCGTTCAAGCCGTCCTTCACGATGCTACCAGTTGAAGTTGATCAATAATGTGCCGCAGAAAAAGTATATTGTTTTGAAAGCAGTACACCGAGAGAATCATGTACTAGTAGCATGAATCATGAATTTAAAAGAGTTGAAAGAACGTGTAAAAAGTCTGAAAACTTAAGCACTTTATGAAGAGTAATAAAGGTTTTTTTCGTGGAGGCGTTCAGCATTAAAAAATTCGCTTCAAGACCAAAGACAAACCTCATTACGCGGCTACAACATTCATAAAACCTCTATGGCAACAAGAAACACCGATCAAACGTCATTCCTTCACTGCATCACACTTTAGGATCTCGAGCGCTTTCTGGAGTTCGATGACCTGTAGAATAAATGCAAAGAAATATAGCACAGATACCACCGTACGGTCACAGCACCTCGAGAAGAGAACGTGGGGGCGGCGGTGGCCCGCACGGCTTCGAGGTGCTCTCTGGCTCTGACCCTCAGCGTGGCGGTGGCGCTGTTGCGGAGGGAGCCCACGGACACCAGGCACTCCACCTGCACCATCCCGCCGGCCGCCGCAACCTAGGGGACCGTCTCGGTTACTGGCGGCACGCTCGCTTGTGAGGGGTTGAGACTGGCTCTTGCGTGTCTCCGATTTGTGTGGAGTTGTGACTGGCACTAGAGTTTGCAATCCCGGGACAAGATGAAAATCCCGGAATCTCGGGATTTCAGGAAAAAAATCCCGCTAATTCCCTGGATCCCGCGATTTCTTTATATTTTTACATTTATGCTATTGTAATTTGTCGTCCATTCACCTCACAGGATTTGGCGATTTAGGGAGCGAAAAACCCTATATCTGTGAAGGATTCTTTAATAAATTCACTTTTTGTAACTGTATTTACTGACACGCCATCAACTGCTACAAGCTTGGTCACTTGTTCTTCCGGAGGACTTTGATGCACCTTTCCGAAACTTGTTTTTTTATTTGTTTAGGCTTAGTGTTTTCACTACTGCTTTCTCTTGCATGAGGGTGCTTTGTTTCAATATGAATTCTGTCTTCTGAGCCACTAGTTGACGCAACTGGGTCTATAGTTTCAGGCTTCACTCTGTTGTGTTTACTCTTTAGGTGACGTAACAAACCACTGGTAGACCAGCCTCTGCAAAATAAACTCTTGCCGCACTTTATACATTCACACTTTCTCCAGTTGCATCTTTAACATAGTATCGCCTCACAAAGGCTTTAGTTCCTACCACATCGGCTGTTGCCATCGTATCTATAAGTCTATTCTTTATTACGTGCAAAACCAAACCACAAAATATATTCTGATGCAATATTCAGTAGCACTGTTCATTTGTAAGCGCTCTACGACTTTCCGCGACGTAATATCTGTCATGCGTATTACCACATCTGTCATACAATGTTATCGTTTCTCATGCAATGTTATCCCGCATGTCAAGCAATGTTATCGAGTTTGCCATGCGTTGTTGTCACGTGTCAGGCAATGCTATCGTGTCTCATTACATGTTGTGACGTCTGGTAGGTAATATTATCGCATCTCATGCAAAGTTGTCACATCCACCATGCATGATCAAGATACCTGCTAGTCAATGTTCCGTAAATTTACCGCGTCACCTCTGCGTGGTTGGAAAAATTTTTTTGACACAGCATCTCTTTCTCGTTGGCAATACCCTACTTCAGAATGTAACACAGACGTAATACATTTCGCTGTACTTTCCAAACATAGTATAAAACTTAGTCTTGGGCGATGACTTGTAGGATAAATTTCGTCCAGAATGCAGCATACGTCTAGAGTTTTGAAAACACGAGTAAACGATTCATGAAAACTAATAATCAACCAATAATGAAGTAACGGATCGCTCTTCTTGCGTCGAGCGAAATTAAACATAAGGTAAAACTTTGTGATAAACTTCTCATTTCATCGAGAAAAAGCTCATCAATAATATTGAAGAGCATAGGACATATTAGTTTCTGTCAGCCACATATTGATTATAAAAGACTTTGCTATAGTGTATTGATAGCAACCATCAATCTATACCCCACAGATTTTTGGACACTAAAACTCAATTAAAGTCCGTTTTTGCTCATCCATTTTTTTATCCACTAATGAAAGTCCTCTCCTGCTCAAAGCACCACTAAAAGAACTCCACAATTCCACACCATCAGATTGTTTGGGTATTTCTCATCTGTAACCGTTAACCAGGACGATTATCGAATGTTATCGAAATATCAAGCGAAATACATAGCATGTAAGATAACCGAGTCTAATCTCTTCTCCTAAATGACTCATTCTGATAAGGTAATTTACAATGGTTAATATCATTGGAGTGCAAATATGCAGAGTGGCCTAACCCACAAAACATAGAATTTCAAGACACTCAAGTTAGAGGCGTGGTGTTCATCGCAGGGTTGTCAAACTGGCTTTTTTTTGCCAAGTTACTAACTAGGAACTAACTAGGAACTAGGCCACTCTGCCTGAAAAACTACTACGCCACTATGAGGTGAAATTCTCACTAAATCCCCTCTGCTAGTTTTGATCTCTGATTTGTGGGTTAGGCCACTGCATAGTTGCCCCCCCATTGATCTTCAGTCAGTCCTCAAGTCCTTTCCATAATATACTGACAACATCTAGCCTATGCAAACTATTTTGCAAAATTAAGCATCAAATCTCGAGTGAACTAATTCATTGATCAGTCTAGTGTGTAACTAAGTTAAGTCAATTGGGTTAAACATAATTTTATACCTTAGAATTGCGTTGCTAGTAGGAGGCCTTAGAAGTCACTGAACTTATTCGGGCCCACAGGTAGCTTATACTCAAATTTGACTATTGTACAAGACTTAAGAGACAATCTACTACTGTATCGCTTGTGTAAAATAAACTGTTTAAATTTCTTCAATTATATATAGATTTATAATATACAACTATGCGAATACATCACTTTAGGGTCACGAAAGGTCATGGGGCCGCCCTGAAAAACTTGAACACCCTTCTGTCACCAAACATCACTTTCTGTCACTGCTTTGATGAAATTCTTACACGTCTTGCAGAAATCAAGTCTTTCCTTCTTAACAGTCTAATATTCAAATTCTTACTCAGGGTATCACAACGACATTTTTTTTTGAGAAAGAGAGGAGCAGAATGTTTTCCTCCGAGATGGTTGTAAGACTAATCTGGAATCGCTCAAATCGCTCATGCTGTAGGATCTTAGTGATAGCGCTTGATGTTCAGTATGAACAGAAGTCTTCTTAGGACTCTCAGAGCCCGAGTTTCTTGGTGGGATAGTGCTGGAATTAAGTCGGCGGCTTCTAGTACTAAATGTTTAGTAATTTCTTCTAGTAGTAAATGACCATCTTTGTCCCTTGAAAGTCTGGAGTCAAACGTATCACTGACATTCCTTGGTGTTTTTTTCTTACATTGAAAATTTGGTGCGACCTGTTCTGATTACTCGAAAACGAGTTATAGGCAGCGAATTTTAGCAAGAAAGTACAGGACGGCATATCGTGCTCTATTACAGAAAGGAAGTCCCTTCTCGTGCTTGAACAAACTGAATAAAGCATAGTGAGCTGAGAACAGGAAACCATTTATAGACTTTTGTGTCATTACTGGTTCTCTTAAATGAAGGGATCGGGGGTAAAATTCCACAATAAAATCCCTTGTATTGAATTTTTTGAGCGAGCGCTAAAAACCTGTAGGTTTTTGCGGCCACTAGATTCACAACTCAAATATTTTCACGGCTGGTCAATCCCTTTGGTCAAGATTTCTAGTCACCTAAATATTTTCGAATTCGTCTCCCGAATCTCTTAGGCATTATGTACAATTGCATGATCACCTGAACACCGCTTACGGAGAGGAAGATACCATCAGGTTCTGGAGAGAATGATGTGCCGCCATACCGCTCGACGAGACTCAGACCAACCTAAGGCAGAATAACAATTTATTTAAATGAATTTTGGGCAGCTTGAATGTTCGGAATAGTCATTTTAAGTTTTTAAATCAAAAATCTCAGCCACAACGCGGCAGAGAACTGAACATGTTTAATTTCATCTCCGAAAAGCAATTGTAAATGAAATATATTGAGTACAGTCTAGGGACTTTTTGAGTACAAATCTTTTCCCGCACCTGGGCTCAAATCTCAAAATTAGGGTAAAACTTTAGAAAAGAAGGTCATGATTGGTAGTTTCACGATGCCCTTGTTCTAAAAAAAAATCGGCATCTTAGGATGCTTTATTTCCAATCAAGCCTGATACATATCATTTTAAGCATTGGTTTTTCAAATGTCTTATAACTAACACTATATATAGGACACCATGACGGTTCCCCCGTGAAGCCGGTACCCATTTCTGACACCTGGGTTGAGTGGGGTATTGTGCTTGAGCTCTCCCTTATACCCAACGGGGAAAATCGCCGCGCCAGCGCCGGGATACGAACCCTCGTCTCCAACATGCAAGGCCGATCCCTTAACCACTGTACCACTGCGAGCACTATTCATCAAGTAGACCACAGCCCATTGTAGATAATTTATCCAGCGAGAAAATCGTGCTTTTTTTATTAATTCTGTAAATAATCGTATTAAAGAACTTAAATAATATCTACGTACTTGTATGGGAAAATGTATGCGCCGATATAATTGAACAGTATATATAATTGGAGTAGTTCTCATATTACTTCACGAGCCATGAAATTAATGAGAAGAGATTAAAAAAATGATTTCTATTGAAAAATTATGAAGTTTTTTCAAAATTTTTCGTATGCTGCAAAAATAGTGTTCTCAGATAAGAATACTGAGAGCAAATATTTCGTCATCTTGATTTACTTCACTAGTATTGGCATGACTGACACGTTGGTGAGAAAGCATGCTGTACCAAGAAAAGTCATGCACTCTCCCTTATGGTAGAAATTCCATATTTTGGGGTAGAAAATATCAAACTACCGTACGAATACCACTGCTTTGACCAGAGCAATACTATCATGGGGAACGATTGTAAAGATCCCAAGAAGCAGAATTTCTACCGTGATCTTCGCCGAGACAAATAACTGGTGCTTTTGTGTAAGAAGAGAGCGATATTCTTCAGCCGACTAATCGTACACTCAATGAATATATTCTGCATAAAGACAAATCTTGTGCAGGACTCAGCAGACCTGCACAAGCAGACCTACACCAGCAGACCTACACCCGCAGGCCTACACCAGCAGACCTATACCAGCAGACCTGCACAAGTGAGCAGACCTGCACTGGCAGACCTGTACAAGCCTCACCTCCTGCCCGTCCAGGAGCCACCAGAGGCGGGGCTGGGGCTGCCCCATCACGTGGGGCCCCGGCGAGCAGTGCAGCTCCGCCACCTCGTCCCCTCGCAGCACTCTGTCCCCTCCCCTCAGGGTGGGGGGCTCCAACCGCCCACCTTGTCCGCCATGGAGATATGCGTTTTTAAGTGTCCATAAATCTATCTCCGTAATTATTATTTATGTACAAGGGTTGGACGAAATATTGGAAATACCATGGAAAATCAACAAAATACATTTAAAAACGGTGTAGGTCCACCTTTTGTGACAATTATAGCTTCAATTCTCCGAAGTATTGACTCATACAAATTGTGAATAGTTTCCTGAAAGTTTTTAGCCCATTATTTAGTTAAAACACCCTCCAGTACTTTTAGGGACGATGGTGACGGAAATCGACTTCTTACTTGAATCTCTAAAACTGAACATAAATGCTCAAAAATGTTGAGGTCTGGGGATTGTGGTGGACAGATGAGATGCTCAACTTCATCAGAATGTTCCTCGTGCCATTCTTTAACTATTCTAGCTGTATGGATTGGGGCATTATCCTCTTGAAAGATGGTGTTCCTCTCGGAAACAGTGCTTGAACCATAGGATGAACTTGTCGCCCGAAATTCTTAAATAGTCTCGGCTGCTAATTCTTTCAGGAAGGGAAATCATTGGCCCTGCGGATTTCCCAGAAATAGCACCCCAGGTCATCACAGAAACCCCGCCATGTTTTACGGTTGGGAGAAGGTAGTCTGGATTAAATGCTTAATTCTGCTGTCTCCAAACATATACACTCGGCCGGAAGTTGGAAATAAGGTAAACAATGGTTTTTCAGAGAAAATCCCTTTTTTCTTCTGCTCGACGGACCAAATCTGGTGATTTCTACACCACTCTAAACGCTTCGAAACATTTATCTTTAAGAGCAGTGGTTTTCAAATTGTAGTTCTTCCGTAGAATTCAGATAAGTGCAGCTCCCGACAAACAGTTTTTATGGTAACTGGATTCTGTGGGTGTTCATTGAGCTCTGCAGTAATTTTCGGAGCCGTGGTCTTGCAAGTCTCTGTGAAAATTCGATTTAGAGTCCGACGGCCCTTGGACAACTTCACTTTTCGGCTGGACCTGTGCTTTGATGAGGACGTTTTTCCTCCTCTTTCAAAGGCAGTTATTACTTTTGAGACAATATACCTTTTGAAGCGCCAAGCATTCGCGCAGCTTCTGTTGCGCTATCGGCTGCCGTAAGAGCCCTAACGATTTGGCCTCTTTGAAAGTCCGAGAGGTCTGACATTTTTATAATTATAGCTAACGTTTTTTTAAATATCTTTAAAAGACAGTCATTTTAAAAAACCATATCAAAAAACAAATAAATTCAAAAATATCACGTTTTGTGTTCAAAGCTTATGATGCCAAAATGTTAGGTGCTTCCATTATTTTGTCCTACCTCTGTAATTGTGGCATTTATGGTTTAATAAATGACGATATGTAATTAATAGATGTGGAAACTATGTATTTTAGTTTTATTAACAGTTACAGTCATTTTCAAAGACCATATGTTATCAATTATTTCATTTATTTATGCAGTGGAAGACGTCCAATAATTACCTCTAACGATGCCACAGTTTCATGGCATATTCGGCTGTCAAATGATATTGTGTTCTTACAAAATAAATGCCACAAATCACGCGTTTGGAACACACGCTTCAATGGAAGACACAACATAAGTATTTAGAATTGGTGCACACCGCCACACTCTCACACCTCACACTCTCGTGCACACACCCTCACACACACACCCTCACACACACACCCTCACACACACACCCTCACACACACACCCTCACACACACACCCTCACACACACACCCTTACACACACACACACACGCTTGTACTGTGTTCCATACAGTCCCTCCACTCAGTTCCCCTCCATCAAACGTCAAATGATCATTACGCCACTTTAGTTACATGTATAACTCTTCCTAAATATTTCCACACTCCTGTTCATTCATGGGGTCCATTCTTAATGCTTACATGCCTACTCGAACAGTCCCCTCACTCATCCACGTAAGACACTTCACCCGCCCGACTTATTGGTTCTTCATAGTGAGCAGACCAAAACGAAAGTTCACTTTGAATACATCTTCCAATTTACAGTGCCTCACTTACTCCATTCACCCGCCTCGCACCTGCCCCGCCCACCCCTCGCCCCACCTGCCCCACTTACCCACCCACCCCACCCACCCCACTACCCCACCGCCCCCCCCCACCCCCCCNCACCATCTCCCCACTCACCCACCGTCCCCACCTGCCCCACTCACCCACCGCCACCACCTGCCCCACTCACCCACCACCTCCAACCCGCCCCACTCACCCACCGCTCACTTAGCACACTCATGAAGGCCTGCGCGGACTCGGTGCGGAAGGACGGATGCTCCGCCATCACCTCGCACCTGTACAGCCCGGCGGCCTCCGCTCGTAGGCGCCCCAGCGACAGCGTCACGTGGCGGTCGTCGCGTGACACCTCCTGCACACGGAAAAGCCATCTCTGTCATCTCAAACCCGAGCAAAGCGAAGACAAGTTGTTTGGTCGAATTTTTCCCGCTTGACTTCAATGGGCTTAGAAGTGTTTTTGTTTGGGTGAGCATTGCGTCCAATGTTCATGGTTCTGTAATTTTTTGCCTGTTTGGGACAAGCTTGTGGAACGTTGTCGGGTTATTATATGTTTTTAAGTTCGTGGACGTTGTCGGTTTTTTATATGTCTTTTTACAAGTTTGTAGAACGTCGTCGGTTTTCATGTGTTTTTTTTACAAGCTTGTAGAACGTTACTGGATTTTTATGCGTTTTTACAAGTTTGTGCAACGTCGTCGGTTTTTTATCTGTTTTTTACAAGTTTGTGGAGCTTCGTCATTTATTTTATTTTATTTTTTTACAAATTTGTGGAACGTAGTCGGTAATGCGAAACCCGTGTCTACTCACGCGCAGGAGGAAGATGTTATTGGGCCCGATGTTGACGGGCCCGTTGCGCTCGGTGGGCACGTATCTGTAGAACTCTGTGTTGTTGTGGTACCACTTGAGGGAGTAGAGCGGCGCGTCGCGCATGCTGTAGACGCACCGCAGCGTCGCCGTCCCCGACACGAACGCCACCTGCGGCACCTTCAGCACCTGCAGCAGGCTGCCCCCGCTGCCTGGCGGGGGAGGGACATGTCACGGCGATTTAGGAGGTTATTCTTAACGCATTGGCTGCGACGTGAGCCACCGGTGTACACGGAGGCCATTTTCATAACCCTTGCTGCTGACCGAAATAAATATTCTGCTTAAAAAAAATAGATTTAATTTTTATAAATACTTAATCAAAACGAAAGAAGGTAGGATCCAGTTAATGTTTGCTATTTTCAAAATGGCTTGCTACAATTTACATTATATTTGAGTTGAATATTAAACTTCAGTTTTACCTGCCGCAGTCAAAGTTTTAAGTGTGGACTTTATCACGGCATCATTGCCATTGCAAGTGTCTACCTCTAAACAGTAGAAGTACTGTCATTTTTCAGCGGAATTGATCTTATGTTAGCAAATATCAAAGGAAGATTCAGATGAAACAATTGTTCTTGGGACCGCTTAGTTGTGTGACGTCACGAACATGAAGCTTAGCTGTCGTCCGTAAAAAATGCTTCGTTTACGGTGCATGAATGAAGGCGGAATCTTTGCATTATGCCTCATTATCGTGATGAATGTAACTTTGAAAAAACATTGGCTGTTTAAGAAACGGAAGCCTTTTCAGCAAAACAGTATAAAATTTAACGAGGCAAGTACATTTCTCTATGTTTAGGATTTGTGAATTGCGCACTAGAACAACGAACAAACGCAGACGGAAAGATTTGCTAAGAATAACGACCAGCCTCATTTGTGAGTCTCCGACCATATCTAAATTTACTGATATTTTTGTGATGAGCCCCAGACCTACCCTTTTTTTTCGTTATCGCGAATGCGTATATTTTTCGTGCTCTGTTCCCATTTGGTAGAGGAGCGGCTAGAAGAAACAAGTACAAACCGCTGGGTAAAATTTGATCTTACCCCTAATGTCGGATAATGAACTGTACGAGGTCAGAGCTTTGACTCTTCATCACCTTGCTGATATCTAACCTGCCCGTACACTATATGACTCTCCATGCCGAGTGTGGCTTCGTCGTATATTATACCATACTCGTCGTATATCGTTGTATATTATACCAATATTGATCAATTGAAAAATAATCAATTTTACCACACCCAGAGGTTTGAAGACGCACTAGCTACCTGATGTGAGGAACACGAGTTGCGTCTGTGTCATCTTCAAAATCTATTTTATTTTAGCCTTTTATTTCATGCCCTTCGCCCCTTGACCTAGACCACAGCTATTTCGCTTCTTGCTGAATAATTTTCCATCAGTCATGCTAACGCTGACTCTCGCCGTATGTCGACTAGAATGTCAAATTTACTCATGATCTTATAATAGGGGTAAATTAGATTATACGTTAGTTTCAGCCAACCTAAGGACAGTAAAGATTTCCAAAGAGAGAAAGGATGAAGGCACTAATTAGTATGGTGTTAAGGTAACTCGGAATCTAAAAACAAAGTGTGTGCCCACACAACATACCCTACACATGGAAACAGTCAATTGAGAAGGAAGGTTATGAGACGTGATAAAATTTGAAGAAGAAAGTCAGAGAAGCTGAAAAACTGGACATGATTGAACCGAAAAATTGTTTTACAATAAAAAGCCTATTCTATTTCTATAAAAAACTACTTAGCTCTCAGCTCGGTAACTGACATTTTCATTCAAGGAGTGCTAATTCTTATGAGTGTGGTAACTCATAAAAAAGATCGAACAGTGAAATCTATACAAGACTTACGCAAGCCTAGACACAAGAGACAAAATGGTGAAAGGGGATTACGGTCGAACACTGGTGTAGCTAACTCTCGTGTACTGAACTTCTTTTTCTGTGGGCTTACCTCAAAGAGAATAAAATAAGGTCTGCCAAACTATCCATATTGCGGCACTCAAGATGCTAAAAAACGGGTTGTCTGCGAGCGTAACCCGATCATTCAACTGCGTGTCGAGCACAGAACTGAAGTGTAAAAGCTCGCTCTGAACAGACAGCAATAATTTTCACATTTTTGACTGTGAGAATTGCGCTCATGCGATACAGGATGCACGCGCCGCATATATATTAACTAAAATATATCATACATTTATACTGCAGCGTCCGTAGCTCTCACTAAGAAATTCAATGCAAGTCTGGAAATTTTTAATCTGTACACGCGTAAATTAAGCTGTACACGCGTGTTATCTCTTATAATTATCATTACATGTATCATCAAATGTAGTTTAAGCAAGATTAGGAGTACATTGCCCTCAATCAATTTTCGACTAGTGACATGGGTATTACAATACTCGTGTGTGTGTATCATTTAAGTGTGTTAACTTTAAGATGTTTTAAAAACCAATGATGGTAATTTTGTACCATCTCTATTGGAAATAAACTGTTTTTCTTTTCTTTTTTTCTTTCGTTAAACTTAAATTTATTACCGTAGATTTTAAATAGAAACCTTTCCATTCGCATGGCTTATTAGTATATGTTTTAAACATCGTTTTGAAAAATTAGAATTTTTTACCCATGCTGAGATATTTCCGGCCTTTTTGAATGGGATTTGTGTTGTATATAAATTTACTGCAAAAAGATAACGCAAGTGAAGTTAAGGGCGGCCAACGTTTTTTTTCAATGATTTTTTAAAAATAAAGAAAAAATAATTCCAGATTGAATTAAGCTTTGAGGTATTCAGAGCATGTTTTCAGCATTTGAATAAACAGAAAGTTAAAGTTCAATAAAGTGATAAAGTTTGATAAAGTTTTCGGAATTTGTCCAGAACGAAAAATTTGTCCACAGAAAAATCCATACAAAAATATTTTTACTCAATTTATCAAAAAACGTACTGCAACATATTGTTGTACTCAATTTGCTCTCGGTGATGCAAAAAAGATGGCCTCCATCGGAGGACAACTGTGGCTGAAATTGAGCGTCAAAGTCTTAAAAAACTTTAACTCATTGACGCTCAATTTCAGCCACAGTTGTTCTCCGATAGAGGTCATCTTTTTGCATCACCAAGAGCAAGTAAGTTTTGGGCAAATTCTGAAACCTTTATAGGCTATACCTGTCTATTCAAATGCTACAAACATGCTCTGAATACCTCAAAGCTTATTTGAAACTGAAAGTTTTTTTCTTTATTTTTAAAAAATCATAGGAAAAAAGCGTTGGCCGCCCTAAAATGAAAATGACAGAAACCATGCGCTCATTTGAAAAAATTCAGTGAATTCGCTCAGAAGCATACTTGTCATAAATTGAATAAGGCGTGGTCTGTAATATTCAGTGATTATTGCGAACGAGACTAGAACGGCAGGTTTACTCAGGATTTTAGGATCGTGGTAACTCATTAAAGAGATCTACCAATTGAATTTATTAAAGGAAGGCTATGATAGTCTCGAGGTACAAAGGAGGTGTAAGCTTTTGGTGCCGTAGCTTGGCCAGTCCCCTGGAGCAGGCTGACGAGGTCAGATATGTAAAATTCCGGCACTAAGTACGGAAACTGAGGAAAAAATCTAAACACCAGAGACTCTAAAGCTTCAAATACTTTATTCGTCAGCCGTCATCACTGAAGAAATAGAAGAGATACAATGTAGGAAACTGACATAAATTTTGAAAAATCAATCAACGACGAAGATTATTCTGTAGTTAGTCGCTGGCAGGTTCTTGAACAAATGCTCCTTCTTCCGCACTCCACCTTCGAGACAGGCTCACAGATTAAAGCGTCCGAGGAACACCAAGTCGCAAGATGTTCCAGAGAACAATCTCCTCAAACTCATCCATGAAAAAGAGGAATCAAACCTAGTAACTTTTCAACTACCGAACAGGATAAAAAAACGCGAAAGTCACATTATCGTGTTCAATCTATAATAACTGCAGCACTACAAGTGCACGCAATTAACTTTTGTTAAGACACAATGATCGTGCGAGCTGCACGCTGAACACGTGCTGGCCTGCACGACAACTCGTAACAAACTCGTTGTCAGCAACCAAATCGCACGTAGCACGTCACTTTGTTGGCCGGCGCTCTCGGTGTGACTGTGAAGCGCGAAGCTTGGAGATCTGCTGCTATACTTTAGCAATTAACGTGTGAACTATTGTTTCCTATTGTTATACATGCAAAATGGCCTATTTATTTCAAGAAGTGAAGTTTTTATTGTCGGTTGTATGTTTGTTTGTCTCTTAGCATTAGGTAGTTGAATATTATTGTTCTTTGAGTAACTTTGTTTCGACCACGAAAACGATTTTACTTCCTGCAAGGTAGCTCACTATAAAAGTTACCCATTTGCACAACTAATTTAGAAGATTGTATGACCCAATATTTGTGCACGCTATGTCATGTATCTTGAGATAATGGAGCACTATTTTTATATAAGATCATATTCACCAACTATAATGTTGAGATAAAATGAAATACAACAAAATTTCAACTATAAAATCTAATGATTTCGTAAATAGTTTGTCCATACATGGAAAAAACATTACACTGAATACACAAGAATATTAACAAAACTTATTCCGGTCACAAATTATTTCATTCAAGTTATCAAACTATTATATAAAGAAGAGTTAACAGAGAGTTTTCTCAATTATCAATTTTTTATCAATATTAATCAACAGATTTTTATCATAAATAGTCCGATTTAAAGAAGAATATTAATTGGATTTTAGCACATCCTCTAGTGCCGGTTGCCGGACATTGAAAGTCTGTGAAAATTAGATGCAAAAAAGACTATGATCACATCACCCAGTTATAGTACGAGCCCCTCAAAAGTGACGGCATTCAACTGTGTTCGATAAAACATGTAAACCTAGATTTCTTTTCTAACTTCTCAACCCAAAAAATTGTACCACTTCAACACGTGATGAACTGGTATAGCTAGTATAGATTGTTAATATAAAGTAGCATCATTCTCTGATTACTCGAACAACTGAAAATGTGTGGTTAGCGTATCTATGGCTCAAGCTTCATTACATCTTAATTTTTTCTCATTTAAATCTTCACGAATGGACATCAAACAATTCGAGAAAACAATGAAATCGCAATAAATCCCCATGGGAGGATGGGGAAATAAGTCATACCTCCAAATTAAAATAAAAACATAGAGTATTCTTATACACAATTGAAGGCCAAGCAATAGGAACTAGGTATGGCTTTCTTATGTTTTTCTTCAAAACAATGTTTTTGACTAAAGCAAAAAAATTCGCTGATATAAGAGATCGGGTGAACCGAAGACAGTCTTCAGTTGGCCTGACGAGAAATGATTGCAGTTGTAAAGAATAACTAGATCGATAGTTCGTGCCTATTGCTGGAAATTAATCCGAAGTTAGACGCATCAACTAAAATCATGGTGTACGTTACAGCTGTTTTTTTAATAAATGTCTATAAGCATTCAATTTAACTTTAAATGATTCAAGATTTAGAATCCTAACCTTTGTATGGAATTATGCTTTTAAATTTATTCTTGTACCGTAAATAATTCACAAATTATTAAAAATACGTATGAAGTTTTAGTGCATCCTTCAGAGTCCGTCACAAAGACAAAAAATTTACTGTAATTAGGAGCACAAAAATTTGAGCATTGGAATGATAATGTAACGATTCCATAATATTAAAATAAAACAATTCTTCAACAGAAAACTTTACAAGGAAAGCAGTCTGTAAAAAATGACGGCACGTAAATCACTTAATTAGGTTAGTAGCATCAAGAAGCAATAATCACAAATTCCTTAACAACTGAAAGAGCGAGATTTTTATGATATCAATACTTCATAAATTTAAAGTAAACAAATTTTTAAATCTCAACCTTAAGAAAGCCCGTGATTTTAATGTTTTTTTCACACTGGTGAGACTGCGAAATCCGTATCACAGATACTCTTACCATATACTTTCAGCTGTTGCAGACAAAGAATCCGACAGCAGGACGAAAGAAATATCAGGTTGTAAGAGAAGTTCCGTCCATTTTTTTAATTTGAAATAAAGTGAAAATCCCGTCAAAAATACATTTATTTAGTCTTCAACATAGTCACCATTTTTATTAATAACATCTTCCCATCTTGCCATAAGCTTTCGGATTCCTTCTTCATAGAATTTAGCCAGTTTGGACTCAAAAAAGAAACTAGTTTCATTTCGACCTCTTCTCTTGAAGTCAACCTTTGTCCCATTAAATGATTCTGTAAGCTCCTGAAAAGATGAAAATTGGTTGGAGCAAGATCTGGGAGAATAGGGTGGTTGATGCATGACTTCCTAGCCCAATTCTTCAATGAGATTTTTGGTTGCTCTTGAAGTGTGGAGTCTGGCATTGTCATGATGCAATCACTCCTTTTCGATTGATCAAAGAAGACCGTTTTTCCTATAAAACTGCTTTTAAACGAGTTAGCTGCTGAAGTAAACTTCAGATATTATTGTTTAATTGTCACTCATTATTTCATAATAAACAATTCCCTTCAAATCCCATCATACACACAAAAGAATATTTTTAGGGTGCAGTCCACTTCTCGGCTGTAGAATTGGCTTTGAACCACGACTTAGCCACTGTCTTTTGCGCTTAACATTCTTGTAAAGGATCCGCATCTCGTCGCCAGTTATGATTGCTAAAAAAGGTGCCTGAAGTTCACGAGAACGCAGTGAAACACAACAGGTCACACGCTGTTGCCTGTTGATTTCTGACAAATCGTGCGGGACCTATTTCCCAGCTTTTGAGAATTTGCCAAGTCTTTTCATTTCCCGATTTATGGTCATATGGCTTACATTAAAGGTTTTGCTCAGTTCTCTAGTAGTGAAGGTTGGATTTTCATCAATGACAGCTTGCAATTGCTCAGAATTGAGTTTTTTTGAGCATCTTGCTCTCGGTTCGTCTTTCAGACTGAAGTCATCCTTTTTGAAGCGTGAAAACTATCTTCTGCAGGTCTTTCATTCACAATATCATTTCCATTAGTGTCTTAGAGTGTTTTTGCTGTTGAGCTGGCCGTATTGCCTTTATAAAATTCAAACAGTAAAATATGTCTGATATGCTCTTCACTTGGAGTGTACATTTGGGCTCAAAATAGTTATTAATTACGATGATTATCACACAATCTGAAAAAAGAAATGATACTTTATTAATTACCATAGATAAGCACACAACACTAACAAGCTAAAAATGAAAAGAAGAACCAACGTAAAAATATACATTTTTATTTATTTCTTTTCTATGGCAAATGTTTCGGAATGTTTTAATTCCATCTTCAGTGCTGTAAAAAATACAAAAAGGTCAAAAAGATAAAAAACATCGAAAATACAGAAAGTTTTAAAAGTTCAAAAAAAAAAAGAAAACATCTATAAAACTTTAATCCTAGTGATAATTCAACTTCAGTAAAAACGATCATTCTCATCGGCTCAATCACCCACCCTTTTTTGCAAGTACATACATTCATACA